>JAMKCH010018404.1:0-128206 GCA_023653785.1 Ophioderma brevispina
GTGTAGTGGTAAGGTTAGGACTTGTAAGCTTAAGGCCCAGGTTTCGCATGTGTATTAAGTTTATTCATATTATGAATAAGTAATTAGTGACCTTAGAATGTCCTCCATTAACCATATCAAACAAAGTGTAAAAATCTTTTAAATCTTTATTTCTGCACGTTTTCCCTTTGTTCATTTCCTTTTTTCTCAATTGTTTCTCAATTGTTTTGCCCTGAAATATAACTTTTTTTTTTTACACCACGTGGTAACGTAATACAACGTTTGTATGATGCCATAGCTACAACGTAAAATTTGGTCCCAGGATTGTAATAACGTTTTTCAAAACAACCATAACGTTGAGGCGAGAATTTTAGCGCGTTAATTTTACGTTACCTCCAATGGTTTCGTATTTTTTACGGCCTTCCAGTTATTTACGTTCTGCCATGTATGAGTCCAGCTGCCAGTCAATGCTGGTTTTTTTACAAGTTTATTTTTAACATGCAGGTATCCTCGTCACGACATCCACCGATCGCTTCCCCTATTTTTATATCATCAACTAAAAACCAAACAAGCTCCCAAAATAACTGTCTACAGACGTGACTACAGATAACATACCATCCGCAATTTTAATCGTAAACTTAGTACTGAAACCGGCACATACAAAGTTGACCCCTGTACAACTTTGTTTGCCCCCTCTCTTAAGGCACCACTTGCGGCACTTAAGAATCACGTTTCAGTGGTCCCGGTCATCTGTCACATAATTAATACTCCCAAACCTTTTGTACTTAGATGTGTTACAATGTGTGCTTAGCTCCTGGGTATTAGGAGTTGTCCAATGGAGTCAGCATAATGTTTTTTCTTTTGCACTGTTTTCTTATCGACTATATCACATTGTTCTGCTCCTTTTTTGTATATGTAAAATTTCTGCTTGTCTTCAGGCAGATGGGATTCGACGATTGGCTCCAGCTGGGCCAAGATCAGCCTCCCCAGGAGTTTTGAAGGAAACACACATTGGGTGATATTGGTGGTAGTTCTGGATTGTCAACAGGCTTGTTTCGTTTGGGGCGTGCGATGATGGTAGCCCGCCTCCAGATCTTGGGTATGGACTGGTTTGTTAGAACTCTGAGCATTCAAGACATCGTGGGCCCCAGTGCGTCAGAAACTCCGCTGGTATATTATCAGGACCCTGGGCTTTTACACTCTTTAGTTATCTGATAGCAGAGCAACGAACAACTTCTTCGTACATGAGTGCGCCGCTCATTACGCTCATTACTGAATGGTTGACGTCATATTTGTGATACAGCTTGGGAGATTTTCCGGAAATTCTGCACTGGTGTTCATGACTTCGAGAGACGTCTAGATCTCAGGTGGTCCAATTATATGCGCAATGATAATGGGAAAAAACGGGATGGTCTCGGCTCTATTTGAAGCGGAATTCTATTCATAATTCAATTTATCAGCAATACATTATAGCAGGATTTCGCTGTGGCCGGAGCACTGTCATGCATCAGACCGTAAAACTCACAAATGATATTGAAGAGAGTTTTGAGAATCGTCGTAGCAGCCCATCTTGGTGACCTTACTGCAGCATTGACACAGTGTGCACAGGGCTTGACATTCAAGCTTCTCAAGGACCATCCCGGATCGTCCCCTTGTAAAATTCATATTAAGTAACATGCTTTAACAGTAGCTTTGTTCTAATCACCCTGATTGCAGAGCAGTCAACTGGAGGAACGAGTCCCACAAAGAATCAGTATTGCTTACCACGCTGTTCAGCCTGTATATCAGCGACTACCTAGGCAACATCTAGACACTATGGCTACGCCGACGATCTTGCCGCTTCTTCACTCTGGACAGAAGCTGTACTGACGATAGCAGTAATTACTGCAGATAGGGCCCTACTTGCAGCATGTCTCAATACCCGGATACTTAAAGCTGGTGAAGCTAAACCATCGCTACTCCTTTCATCCTAACAGCAAAGATGCTCCCTCGCCAGCTCCAAATCAAACCCAATGTAACGCCTCTTCATACAATCCACACCAACTTATCTGGGAGTGAAGCTTGTTGCGGCAAGCTTACTTATCGGCAGCATCTTGCGTCAGTATGTTGCAAAGGTATCTTCGATGAATAACCTCTTGTGTCGCCTTGCTGGATGCTTCATGGGTTGCTAGTCCATCCCCTCTACGCCCCACTAACCCTGGCTCAGGTCTAGAGCGCTGCTGTATATGCCGTCCCATAATGGTGCATAGCTCCACACAAAAAAGCTGGACACCGTACTCACGAGACCATGCGAACCATTACTGGCTGCCTTCGTCCTACTAAATCTGAGTTTCTACCAGTTGGCTTTCAGGCATTGCACCTGCAGTGCTTGAGAGAACATCACACACAAAAACTGCTGAACAAGGCTTCTGTTGGCCAACAATCACCTCTTCATAATAAGCTGTCACAGAATCACACCAGCTCGGCATACAGGATCTGCATTCTCGTCGACCTTTCTGTCGACAGCCGCTAACCCCACTCCCCATTCAACCTCTTACAGACATGGAACAACTGCATGCCTGGCTAGATATTCCAAGACCAGACCAAATCCCTATCACACCTATGACAGAACTCCCACGTGGTAGCAATCTTCCACGCGAGAATGGTCACCTTGAACAGAATTCGTACAGGAGTTGGTCATTTCAACAGCATATACACCGATGGGGGTGCGACCACTCTCCAGCCTGCCAATGTGGCTCTCCATTACAGACTGCAAATCACATCCTCAATGAGCGCCCTACCTTTGTCCATCGGTGGATATAGACTTCTTAAATCCCAACCAATCAACAGCGTGCTGGCTCCACCAAATCAAACCATTTAGCTGCTGCCTCATGTGCAAGAAGAAGGCCACCATATCTTCTTGCATCAGCAACCATTCTAAAATGCCTTCGAGTCCATCACCCATTTCAAGTATTTAGTTTGTACAAGACAATTGAAAAATGAAATGACCTGAAATAATCATTAATGTGCTTATGTGAAAACAGATTTTTCAAATATGAAGAAATCATCGCCATTTTGAAATCCAATATGGCGACCAAAGGGAACAATTTACATGTAGCCAAAAGGGTACCAGGTTTGGGTTTGTCCTGGTTGGTATAGGTAGATGACACAAAAATATTTTTGATTGCTGCACCAAACACTCAACTTTACACGTATTTTGAAAAAAGACCTGCATCTTGGATTTCAAAGCCCCTTTTTGAAGTTTTCAAGTAACCTGCATAGCCTTAAATTATTTTATATTGAGCTACAAATTAAAGAATTCACTGAAAAAATCATTTTTTATGTGTTTTTTAGACCAGTGTGTCAATATGGTAAAAATGCCGCCTCATGACATTTCAAAAAAAATAGCACCAATAAAAATTTTGTTATTTAGGATGTAAATGGCAACAAAGCAAGTCTTAACTAATGTAAGCAAAAACACCATATTTACACAACCGTCATGTTACTAAAGTTGTACTACTCGTTACAAAGCGGAAGACACAACTGGCTCCATGACAACACTGAAGCATCTCTACAGTGACCCGTACGTCGTCTAGGCCAAAATCAGAAAAATCCATCGTACCTGAGATCTTAAACTGCACACACTGGCCAAAAGTATTGCAAACATCTAAACGAAATTAATAATCACCAATGATTTCAAATTCTCTGGATGCTTGAACACACATATGTTATTAATTCCAAGTGTGTTTTTCATACAGTTGTATATTCCATCAGAATCCATGAGGGTGAAAAACGTTTGATTTGATGTCATGTTCCCCCAATAGTGCTGATTAAAAGGGAGCAGCCCAACGATAACGTGCCGATTGCACTCCAGCAAGGATACAGACACAGAAACAGAAGAATGGCGTCAAAACAGCCTTTTAATGAATTTGTACGGTTTTATTAGGTTTATTTCAATGTTTATGGGATAAAATTCATAGTTGGTTGTATGGACCGGAAATGAGATATAAGTCATGAAAGACACTGGTCTTCTAAAAATTCAATAATTCGGAGACGACCGAAAGCATTTGAATGATAAATCAACGTGGTTTAGCAAATAAACGTCTAATTCAGAAGCGTTTTCACAGTGCATGACAACATCACATGTCCACGGTGTGATTAAACGGTTTGTTTTCCAAGTTATCATGTGACCCCTTTCTTGTCATTAAATATCCCGAGTCCAAACGGTGATGAACGTGCTCAAATCTTTTATTGACATTATATCTTTTCTGGTCCATACAACCACACCGTTTTCGCCTTAAATATTTAGAGTAGACCCTGACCAACCCGTTTCATTTAGCGACTATTTGTGGCAGCCGTTGTGACGTTCCTGTTTCGTTATTTTCCTTCTGAGTACAATCGGCAAGTTATCAGAGGGGGAGGGAAAAGGAGGGCACGATTGGGTAGTTTTAGTAGAAAAATAGCTAGCGCCTAAACACGCCATATCTAGGGATCATGCAATCAAATTATACGTTTGTCACACTACTTGATTCTGGGACCAACCGCATCTGCATTGAAAAAAAATTGACACTGACGACTATTACGATGATGATGAGTCAGGAACTCTTTGATACAATTTGGAAATCAATTGTTTAATATAAATTACTTTTCTGCATGTTGCCATACTTTTGGCCAGTGTGTGTACATCTTACAATAGCCTTTCCGCACAGCTGCTGTACAACCTATCGCAATCCAGTCTTACCAATGCCTAAGACAGAGCCAACCAACTTTCTGAAGAAGGCCAATGCAACTGGATATTCCTATGGATGAGGAACACCCAACAAATATTTGTTCCCTCCAGAACTCACTGAGACAGCTAAGAGACCAGATACCCCATCTTTTCTACCAAAAAAACAAATACAGTGATCATCATAGAAGCTCATAGAGCTGACGGTCCCCATGGAGGAGAAAACCTATCCATGCATAGCAAAAACAAGTGCAAATACCAAGATCTAGTGGCTGACTGTGAAAGCAGAGGATGTTCTCATACCTTTCAATAGAAGTAGAAGCAGAGATTTTCCTTCAATCCCTCAGTCGACAATGCCTGGCATCCTGGGCATTCCTAAAGGAAGAGAAAGGCTATAACCGATACAGAGCAAATTGCACTCAGAGCGCCTCATTTCATCTGGCTCAGCATAAGCTCAAAGGATTCAGACAGATGGCTACAAGCAACTCCCGCAATATGCTCTGAGGGAGTGGGGAATGGTTGAGCGCTCACAACCCCCAGGGTTACCGCCAAAGACGGTCACGTCCATAGACCTCAAGAAAACACACTACTCTAACAAAAGATAACTGCAATAAGATGATTTTTCCCACCTTCACAGAGTGAATATATCAGGAGACTGGCTTATCTAAATGGATCAAACTATGCTCCGAAGGTGACAGCGCTGATATTCTACCAATGAACTATTCCTGGCTTTCTATAAGCCTGGCATTTCCTTTGTAATTATTTTTTTTTTAATTCAATAGTAACTCCCAGGTTTGGCTGATGCTTTGTGGTGCTTGGGGAATCGATTTGATCCACACAAGCAATCAAAGAATGTAATCAACAAGCCGTTTTCAGGTAGCATCAATATCATCGTCCCAATGATAACATTATGTCCCATTTTGTAGTCAGAATACTTTCATTTGGTTGTTGCCTTAGTAATATTGTGCCTAATCTATTGGCTAATTCGATCTACTTGGAAGAAATTTCGTAATTTTGTACGGCCTATTTTTCTGCACCGAACATACATCAACGCACCATCAGAAATCAACTGAAATTTTGGAATAAAATTGCTCGTGCATATCTACTTGAACCATAAACAAAAGGTTAAAAGAGCTGCTATAGGATCACGAAATACACCTTTAATGACCCAAAGTATATCATCTTTTTATAGTTGGCTGCACAGATCACCCCGTAAGCGGCTGTTGACGTGTATGGCAAGCCCCCAAAAGGTATAAGTTTATTATTGCCGCACGAAAGTCACACCGCGTTTGCCGAAATGTCACAAAAGTGTTGGCGAATTAGAATGATGAATTTTGGTGAGATAAAAAACAAGGACAAACAGTCATATAGGTCGTTCTGATTATGGACTCTAAGTGACCTCCTGATGACTGAAATGACCTTTGACTCATGTGTTACCCCACATTACTGGCTCAGTTGTAAAAGCCATACCAGACAGCCTATGAAACTTGATCCATTCACTGTGCAATAAAAAGTGAAAAGTAAGTGAAAGGTCAACCAAAAGGTTGTATTACTAAATGTCTGACCACACACACACACGTACACACACACACACACTACATACACACACACACCGCGCGCGCGCGCGCTCGCAACACGCACACACGTGTACACGCAAGGACACACAGACAGACAGACACACGGACACACGAATCATGAGACATAAGGTCTTCGAACGACGCGGTTGCAAAGTATTCACGAATCTTCACGACGCGTGGGGGAAACCTGACAAACGCTGTTGTGAAGTTTGAAATGGGGTGAAGGTTCTCAACGGGTTGTTAAGGCATTGTCAGATAACTTTGAATGCGTTGTGGGTCTATTTATTGAAAAACATCACACAAATTCAATCCTTCTGATTGGTTGGATGCCTTACCGCAACGCGTTTTGCACATTTCGGTTAACGCATTGTGACTTTCTCAACAACGCGGTGTGGCAATACAAAATTGCGATTTTTTACAGATTACGACCCGAATTTGCACGTAAGATTAGGTAACGTGAATTACCGGTAAGTCGGGGGACGAGGTTGGGGATCATGAATGCCCCTTAATACTTATTTAATGACTTTTGGTCAGAATGTGCACGAACATCCATCATTAACTTCTCCCACTTCTGGACTCACGTGAAATAAACCATACAATGAAGTTAATGTTTACATTCCTACGCATATACGAGTTACGCTACAGAAAACCAACTCGATAGAAGTTGCTTAAGGAATGCATTCTTCAAATACACGATTGTCTCACGGATGTCAATTTAAACAGCCAAGGAGTGTCGACAGCTAATTAATTATTAGAATGTTTGGCAGAGACCACAACCTCAATAACAATAATCTAATCATGGAAAATTAATTATCACAGAATTATAAAAATTACATTTAGGTTTAGAAATCTTCGCTCCTCAAACCTCAAATATTGTTGACTATAATTACTGTTTAGGTAAAACAATGTTCAACAAAGACTATACTAAACAGGCAAAGACCAATCAAAAAGTAAACAAATGCCAAAAGTATGGGTTGATAAGGATAGTTAATTAAGAATAGGATGCCTGATGAAATTAGATAACATTTGGATGCATTTTAAAATTCGCTTGAATTCAAGAAATTCAGAAATAACTCGCAATTCAAGAAAATTCAAGCGGAAAATTGTAATTCTATTCAATTTGTTTGTGTGTCAGTCAATTAGGAAGGCGCAATTCTGTACATATTCGTTGGTTCAGGGACCGCCGATTGTGTGTGTGTTGTGTGCGCGCGCGCGTGAATAGCATCGCCTCTGTGTGTTCAATGGTTAAAAATAAGATTTTTCTTATTATTTTTGTGAAAAACATTAGAGTTTCTATAGATAGTGTTTATGTTACAATAATGCTTTGCAAAATCTAAATATTTTTTTTGTCGAGGATTTTGTCGTTTCTTTTATTTGATACAGGGTAAGGTGAAAAGAATAGAAATTTGTTACTTATTTTCAAAAAATACCACAGTAGTTGGTAGGTGACCTTTCGAAACTACGCCTATTTTGTAATGGTTTTGAAAGTTGTCTTTTAAGGTATTTACACAAATAATAAAATTAGGGGAAAGTTATATTCTGGATATAGAACATAATCAACCCTCTTTCTTCAAATCTGTGTTTTTTAGTAAAAATGAATTTGACCCATAGCAATACTGGGCAAGACTTCCAATATGTACCCCCTCCATATAGTTACACGAAACAGAAAATGTTATTATTTTAGTGTTTTATTACCGTTTTTGATAAACAAGGCCAAAATTAAAAATAAATTTTGTATCATGTAAAATATATACGAGGGGGTTACATATGGAAAGTCTTTCCCAATACGGCATCTCTAATTAAACGCTCCGTTGTCCTCGATTTCAGGTCGTATAGTTACAAACAACGAGTAGTTGTAGGGAAGTAAAAATCCTGTCACAAATGATACCATTAATCATCGTTATTTCTTTTTGTTTTTTTTTTTTTTTTTTACTTTGTGGCCTTCTACCACATACATTTTGTTGGCGTCGGAGTCAGAAAGTCACAACGTGAGCCCGGAACTAGTTTTGGAGGTGGTATAAAACAAATGCTGAGAGGACGCCTTGAGTTTGTTCGAGTGTTATAATACCAGTAGATAAATCTACGCTGGCCATTGGCACATCGCTAGTTTGGGGTTCTTGTCATTATTTGGAGGAACACCAATGGCCGAGCAGGAACAAACTGAGTTTGCAAGTGAATAATAGACAGGTAAGTTAACAACTCTGATTTTAGACTGTCACGAACTCGTATGCCAAAGCAGGGCCCAATTGTGGTCTGCAATGAACATTGATACGGAATTGAAACCGGGGTGTTGGAAATTCACTTGGAAGCGCCGAAAACGGCAAAAAAAAAAAATACATACGAAAATTATTCTGTCATGGCGGGGGGGGGGGGGGGGGTAGAGGCAATTAATGCATTTTAGCAACAAAGTTATTTGGGAGGGTTGACCCCCCGTGGGTGACACCCGATATGCTCTCCCAGGGGCTTTGTCCCCTTTTTGACGAAAGCAGACGAAAAGCATGATGTGAATATGTTATATTAGTACGTTGGTAACATCGTGTCAAACTGGAAAACCATGAAGTATAGTTCTCTTTCTTGTAAAATCAACATGATCAAATATGTCTCAAGTTATTTTGTGTTTGTTGATGACGTCTTGAAATGAATTATTATTAATATGTGCAGTTAATAAAATATAAAATATAGGTTAATATATACTGAAACTGAAACGTTAACCCGATCATCATCGGGTTCCGATTGTGCCTACGCTGTTTTCTCCTATATCACTAAAAACATTGATTATTATACAAATTTAATCAGAAAAATCGGGTCCAGTCGTTTGGATAGAGGCCAAAAAGTCTAAAGTGGCCTCTTTACCCATGAAGACAGTGTTCTGTGTGTGTTAATGAATGTGGTCGACTAATATACATGATTTTGTACAATTTCACTGGACTAATGAGAAAACTATAGCTTTCTTTTGATACCAAAAATCTAAGAGAAAGGGGGGGGGCGAGGCTGTCGATAGGGTCATAATCTGGACTCACTTAAGTGGTATCTATCTCAGAAACGTTCTCATTTATGCCCGTCATTATCGTGTTCAACAAGCAACCAAGTACAAACTATACGGGAATTTTATCTTGAGAAGTCCCATTAAACAACTCGTATTTTTCAAATATCACTAGACTGGCGGTCAAAAATTGGAGGAGTGCTTTGGCCTTTTCCCCAACCCCCTTTTTTAAACATAAATGCTAAAATCAGCCCCCCCCCCCGGGTTTCGCCCACCATTTCCAGAATATATGTGGACTAGAAAGGTTCTGGCGATGGCCACGCCCTTGCAAGAATGAATGCATTGATTCTAAATTTATTCAATCGGTTTACAGAACTTAGCAAAATATCCACTTTCAAAAGTAAATAATACAAAAAATCCTACTTCAAAGACCCATTGCAATTGTTGTTTTCTATAGCTGGTTCTGTTGTTATGGGTTATTATAGTAAAAATAACTCCATGGGTAGAAAAAACCATTTTGTTCTACCACAATCCGTGTTTGAATCAGTTTAGTGGCTTATGTTAATACCTCACGCATTGTCTCGTGCGGTTTTATAAAGCAGTATACAGGTATTGAAAAAACAGCATTCAAAATAGAAAAGAATCGCTATTTAAAAATGTATGGGACGGGCAAAAGTGATATATTTAATTGCGGAAAACACATCGTTTCCTGCTGAAATAAGCCCTGTGTGGGCAGACATCTTTGTATACCAAATGGTGGCGCGATTGCAGATGATTTGTTATAAGTCAATCCCACAATGCAAATGTTTTGGGAAAAATAACACCTTGTTAAGATCATGTGACCCCACCCAGAACATCTTCCAAACACACAAAAAAAATTTAGTTTCTTTGTAGGTGCTTTAGGGGGTTCGGTCATTAATGGGGGGGGGGGGGTACGAGCAAAATGTAAGGCGAGAGGGAACCTGAAAATTTCCAAAAAGAAGAGAGGTTAAACATGACCTTGTAAAATGGGAAAATTCATTAAATCGGGGATCGACATTATTGAATCAACGAAGGGGGGAACGACCGAATTTTTCGCCCGAAAAACAAGTTTAAAGGCTCACCCCTCGGGCGTAAAGAAAGATGCATCCCTTAGAACGGAATATATTTTTTAACATGATCTGGAAAACACGGCTTGTGGTTTTAGCATTCTCATTTTATTGGCCACTTTTACCCCTAAGTACCGATATGTGTATAGGACAGTAAAGTATAGGTAGATCTAGATACAAAATGCATTAGGGATTGAGTCCCACCCTTATTGTGCATAAGAAAAAGAAACCCAAGTACTTAATTTCAACACAATTACAATCGCTTTGGGCGTATTCAGTTTAAAGTAAACATAACAATGGTGATTGGGGGAAGGGGGTAATGTTCAGGCAAAAAGTGTTAACGATGACTCAGAGATTTTGAAATATACTTTATTTGTTAGTAACTAAAAAATAGTCAACAAGAACTAAAATAGCACCTATAATACTCAGTTCTAAGATTTGGAATCGGATCTTGTTTCGTTTATCTGTACATTTATAACCATACTTCTACATACAAAAATTTGATAGTATTGTGATTTTCTATAGGGAATTCGAATTTGACATTATTAGTATATCACGGACAAGTATATGTACATTGAAAAAAAACATGTTTTTTGCAAATTGAGGGCGGCCTCCTCTGGAAATTTTTGAGTCCGCCTATAGTAGGGAGTTACATGCCTGAAGTGGGGTTTATGGTATCATAATTGAAATAGCTGCAATTATATGCCAGTGGAAACCATATGCATAAGCCAAGGGACGAGGATAATAGGAGGCGATAGAGCCTTCTCAAAACACAAAATTCCTTCCTGTGGAGCCTTGGTTCGCAGAATGCTTTGGTTCGGCGAATTCCATTTGGCCTATTTCATGTTAGGTGTCACGTCAACCAAGGGCTGTATTTTTCATCTCCAGGCAGCAGATTAATCCTGGAAATTGACCAAACCCTCAGGCAGTGGTACACAGTTTTATGTGTGTGCTACATCCCATCCATGTTACCACTTCTAAGCTGGTACTGATACTGGGCTTGTTGAGTTCAAGATCTCATATTTCATGCATGGCCATGGTCAGTGATAGACATAAACTACTTGCACCCACTAGTGATAGTGGACATTCCCTGCTTGCACAAATGAGACTAGTCCTAAATCAAAGGTTACAGTTGGAACAGTTTTTATGTTGGTGGGGTCAGATTGCAAAATTTTGATGACAAATGAAAACTGTTTGAGAATGACTGCTATAGCCAATTTATATCAAACATGATACTTCAATGTTTATATATACAATTGTGGTACAGAATTACATTGTTTGGTTTTTACAAATGTATATGTGTTAACACTGCATCATAGAACTAGTTTCACTTAGCATACTATATTTCATGTGTGGGGTAAACAGGCACAACTTTGTACAGCAATGTATGACATATATTGCCTACACAATAGTGATTCGTTTGCCTTTTTTGCAGCACTGATAAGAAGTTCCCTTTAAAAGGGAATTATGGTAACCTGAAGCTTGGTGTTCCATGCATTGCGATTTCTACTTCTACGGTCAAAATAATACCAATGTATCAGAAAAAGAACATGAAACTGAATGTCTTTTTGTTTCACAATAAGGGTTGATCATTATAATTGATGCTTGGCATATATATTCATTACAATACGTGTTACAAAACTCAATTTGTTTTGTTTCATTGCACAATTGTGCACTAAAATAATGCAGAAGAAGATGGGTCCTTTTTAAGGACTCGTCTGTGAAAGTGAGTAACCCTTAACTGCATAGGGGTTTGCACTTCCGTTATAGTGCATAACGGGGGGGGGGGTATCCTAGGGACCCCCCTAATATAACCACTTTCCGAAAGGAGTTTTTAGATGAAATCCACCACAGTTAGAAGGCTTCAAAGACAATGCACAATAAAAACATAAACCTGAAGCGAAGGAACTGTTGTTCATTAAGAAAATTAGGGCAAAACATTGAGTTTATTGTGCGTCAATGTGCGAAAAAAGACACTAATGCGTTGCTGCATTTTCTACGGGCACTGATTCATGTATACTTTTGGCTGATTGCTTTACTTTGGTGAAGGAGACCTATCTTTAACATATTACGCAAGCACAAATATAAATGCCTCGTGCCATTTTATATTTTTTTATATGTTTACTTGTATAATTACCAAGGGTCCTACAGAAAACCGCTATACGATGTAGATAAAAATTATGACACCATTGGTCCTACTATAAACTTCCAAGATTTTTTTATTAATTGTTTTACTTGTGTTTATGTCAATAGGTGTTGCATTATGAAAATCAGATCACAGTAACGCTATTAAGATTTTTAAGTTGGTGGTCATGGGACACTTCCGTAAGTGCATATGGGGGGGGGGGGGGGCTCCATGCTAATTAACGGCAAAAACGACGCGATCGATTTGAAGTTTTTTTTACACCAATGCAAGCGCAAACTAAAAGTTATACAAACAAAAAATATAAACCAAAATACCTTGCAAAGCGTTAAAAAACGCCGGCCGAAAACAAAACAAATGGGTCCCTAGGAACTCTTCCCTTCCCCCCCCCCCGTAATGCTTAAGTGTTAAATACGTTTATTTTAAGTATTTTTTCTTATAAAAATAATACAATGACCAACTTAACACAAGTATAAAATTAGCCGAAACTTTATTACCGCGACTATCATACATACATCATACATAACAGACCTACATCCATACAACATACAATACATACATACATACATACATACATACATACATACATACATACATACATACATACAATACATAATACATACAATGGCATACATACATACATACATACTCATACATACGTACTACATACATCCATACATACATAATACATACACTACATACATACATGCTACAGAGCTACATTGTGGGAGTTTTCCTGAATCTCTTAAAAAAAGACACTTTTTTAAGACCTATTTTTCAGAGGAAATACACTTTTTTCCAAAACTATATAAGGAAATTTCAAAATTTTTGAGATTTTTCCTCATTAAAAAGACACTTTTTTAGACATTTTGAAGATTTTTTTCAATTTTTTTTCAGTTTTGTCATTTTTTTTTAGAGTTTTTCTCACTTTTCTTAGCCAATAGCATTGCTCTGCCAGGACTATATAGTTACTGAACTAGACAAAAAGCTCTTTTTCTACTCTTTTACGGAATAAACCTCAATAACTAGATTACAGTTTATTTCCGTTAGAGGACAATTCGGACATAGTCACTGCTAGTAAAAAATACTCCCACAATGAAAGAAAAAAATACACCACATGTAAAATACTCCCACAAGGTCTCTTTAGACCAGAAAATTCCCACAATGTCTCGCGAGGAAGGACAGAAGGACACAGACAGACAGACAGACAGCCAGGACAGAAAGACAGCCAGACAGTACAGACAAGACAGAACAGACAGACAGAAGACAGAAGACAACACCACACACCCAAAATCACAAAAACACACACACAGACAACAGACAGACAGACGGTCGGACAGACAGACAGAAGACAGAATGACAGAACAGACAGACAGACACAGAGATACATACATACACATACATACATACATACATAATACATACATTACATACATTACATACATTACATACACACACCACCACCACACCACACAAACACACCACACATACATACACCACATAAATAAATACATACACACAACATAACATACATACAACATACATACATACATACATACATACATACAGACAGACAGACAGACAGACAGACGTACAGTACATAGTATACATACATACGTATGTACATACGTACGCATATACAGAAAACGTGATTGTCTCGCTCTGAGGCAACGCTCAATGACGAGACAAAAATTAAAAATGTTATTTTATTGATTTTTTAGTTTTTTTCTTTTTTTTAATTATATATGTATAATTTTAATATCCTAAAAGCGAAGTTTTTCACCCATATGCGGCATGTTAGTGTTGTATATACACTACAAATAAATAAAAATAGATAAATCCTCTATACCATGAAGCATTTAAAGAAGAGGTGTCCAATCGTTTGTTCGTTCGTGTAAGCCCAAAATCACAGTGGAATATCAGTCTTTAACCAGCTGATAGTTTCATCGTCAAGGTTGATCAGGCCTTGGGATTCCTATTGGGGACTTGTAGGCCTCAGTCATCTATGATGTAGCCTAATGGTTTGTGGCGCTCCGCAATCGCAAGTTGGTGAAAGTTCCACACCGATCTTGTGAAGGAACGGCCAATATCATTTTTGAGTCTGTTCTGTTGAGGTACCCATGCTTTCCTATCAAGGTCACAGCCTTTGGGCTTTAGATGGGCTGTCCACAAACGCTTTAGGTTAAAGGTAGAGGATGACCATACTCAGACCATCTGTTATTGATCCAGGATGGATCGATAAGGGTACTGGCGAATGCAGTGTATGGTGGATTGGATAGCAAAGTGATTCCGTGGATTCTTGGAATCCAAAGGGGTTGGTGGTGGGGGGGGGGGGGGGAAGGCTGAGGGGGGGTGGGTTAAGCTACCAGGTTCATCACATCTTGGCGAGCTTTTTCTGAAAGTTCCTCCTATGGTTTGCAGGACGCTATGCTAGACAGAATTGGACAGGTATCTACAGGAGCTTACAGGCTCGCCAAAAGGCAAAACCAATATACAAGTCTCATATAGATCATTCAGAACGACATCAACTAGTGTGAGCGTACACTGTGCGGGGCACTGTGACTCCATACTGTTGTGGCCTATTCAGCAGTAAGTAGAGTATGTCAAGTAAACAGTTGACTGAAAGTGTCGAAAAGATGCCACCCCCCTGCTGTTCATGCGAGCTTTCTGCGAAAATGGCAGCGACTGCTTTGGTATTAGTGTTGATTGAAAGTAAGGCTTCGGTCCTCCAGGATGACGCAAAGGTACTCAGTGTTGGCGTAGTGTGAAAGTTTATCCCATCTACAGTGGACGTTAAGTTCTCTTTTGCGCATCAATTTGCAAGGTGAAAACCAGAGCTGTCCGTTTCCAAAGGAAGGCTATCCAAAGGATCAGCCGCTATCCAAGTGCTAGTATCGTCTGCGCAGGAGTACTGCGAACAATATCCCTTTGGCATATCTGGAGACGTAAATGTTGAAAAGACTGTGTGCCAGGACAGAACCTTGGGGGATCAAAAACCCGGTTCCGAAGTTTGCGCTTTTTTTACTGCACTCACACAACAACCATATTGATCGTCTCCATGATGAAAGAACTGTTTTGGATAAGCAGCATTATGAACTTGACAAGCCTGAGATCACGGAGGATCGTTGAGTAGCTTGATGTATAGACCTTGATGCCCAACTGGTATCATACGTAGTAGTTAGATCTATATGAAGACTGCTCAAAACTTCTGCTTCTTTCTGGAATGGCTGTCTCAATGTCATTAACTACGTCCTGCTCTCTGATCGGGTTGTTGATTACCCCTTCGAATCCAGCTTGGTGTGTGGGGGGGTAGATAATTGCCTCGATCGTAATCATTGATCCTCCCCGAGTATCAGCTCTTAACTTTAAGATGTGAGATGAGCATCGAGATAGGTTCTGTACACTCTTGGCTCGCTTGCTGGTTTCTTGGGTTTTAGGATTTGCAATGACCTTTGAAGTCCTCCATCTTGAGGGAATTGTTGACGATCTCAAGCAGTAGAAAGGAGTAGTTGGAGCCATCGCACAGGGGCTATCGGATTTGCCATATAGTCTTAAGACTTCTGTAGGATGTTGTTGCCAAGAGCTTCCCTTTCTTGAGAAGTTAATTGCTTCGTTGATCTCTCATAGTGATTGGTTGTGACATGGGGCTTGACGGTGTAGAGGTTTTGTAGAAGCCTGTTTTTAAATCTCTTCAACACGAGCATGGGCTTTCGCCTATGGAGTGTGGTCTTGCCACTTTCCATTGTTGACCAAGTACTTGAAAGCGATGGAATGTGCAGCGGAACAGGACACTTCT
This sequence comes from Ophioderma brevispina, assembly GCA_023653785.1. Taxonomy (NCBI): domain Eukaryota; kingdom Metazoa; phylum Echinodermata; class Ophiuroidea; order Amphilepidida; family Ophiodermatidae; genus Ophioderma; species Ophioderma brevispina. The sequence continues at coordinate 16,272 of JAMKCH010018404.1, forward strand.
TAGCGGAAAGCTACGCCGTGGCTTGTTGTGGTCGAGTATGTGCCTTAAAGCTTGAGTGGGTAAAGTTGATACTGCATGATATCTACCATGGTGTAACCGCCGGAGGAGGGGCCCGGACACACAAAAAATAGGGAAGGGATGTACAAAAATGGGAAACGGAAAAAAGGAAGGAGAGGAGAAAAAGACACAGAAAAGAATGAAAGAGGAAAAGAAAGGGAAAAGAGAGAGAGGGAAGAAAGACGGAAGAAGAAAAGAAAAGGGAAAGGAGAAGAGGAAAAAAGAAAGAAAAAGAGCAGGGAAAGGAAGGTAGAAGAGGAAAAAAGAAAGAAAAAGAGAAGGGAAAAGGGGAAGGAAAAGAGAAAAAAGAAAGAAGGGAAAAGGAAAGGAAAGATTAATTGCAGTTTCAAACAAATATTGTGAAATTTGTGAGCTAAAACACATTTTTTTAGCTTCTACGATGGTAAAATCCACAGGAGCTTCCGGTGGGTTCAGCCTCTCGGACCCCCTGCCGGCGGCTTAGTCCCTGGACTCCACCAGGGGCCTTATGGCGGGCCCCTGACCCCACGTTTACGTCTTCGAAGCAAAGGACCGGCTCGCACATTAATCATCTAACAAGCTGGTGCAGGAATAGGAAACTTTGAGTCTTGCCCCCCCCCCGCTGTCAGGTCTGGTTACCGCCCTTGGAGATCTCCTCCTCCCATCTGGCACATCTCTTTTGGCCATGCAGCAGTTCCCGCCGCAGTTCCAGTAGATGGTGACTTTTAATTCTCTCACGTATCGCCTTTTGACATCCACGATACAATTTACAACTCGTCGCGGGAATTAATTGGTCCCAACAGGAGGGTTGTATGGAGCCTTCTGACTCTTGGAATGGAAGTTTAGCTTGATTGGTGTTAGCTTAGAAGAGAAGTCAGAATATGCATCGTTGTTTGTAGATGAAGTTGGATGACAGTTCACTGGTAGTGTTGAACTGGGCACGTTGGCTTTCCTGAAATTCATCTCTTTCTGTATAGAGACTGGAGAGATCGTGAGGGGGGGGGTGGGGTCCTTGGTGTCACTGGTGACCAAGAAGGGGCAATGCCCTGAAGTCAAGGAATTAGGGAGGAAACGTTCATGGAGCGCGGCATCGGATGTCGTGTGGACTGTTGACACGTTGGGAGAGGTCATGTCCAATAGCTGATTGAGTAGAGAAGTGGTTGATCTTTACATCAAACAGCAGTGGAGGTTTGGACTTCAATCCATTCATGAATGAACCCCTTTGCCATTCTTGTCATGTTGGAGTGTACCATGCTGTATTTCTACAGATGAAATCTTCGCAGACGAAGGAGCTCCGCTGAACTGCTTTAGAAGGGCGTTTAAGGTGCAACGAGAGATTTTGAGGCATCCAAATATTGTGGCAAAATAGTAAATTTCATCGATATTAGACACTCAATAGATTTCTTACCTTGTATTGGCTACGGAAATGTCTTAAAAGAGAGAAAGGAAAAAAAAAGGTGATACTCAGCGTTCAGCTGCAGGATACTGCAAACTTTGGTGCTTGCTATAAGGAAAGTTCCTCTGTGAGTAGCTCAGCAGCCTAAAATTGAGCTCAGGCGGGTCTTCAACTACCTTTAGAAGAACGACAAACTGCATAAGAGAGTTGTGGAGTGCGTAATATCGTGTGAACCAATCAGCGGGGTGTTCGTGTTCGTCCATCAGTGATGAAGATGATTATGACAAGACAAATACTTAAGAATCCTAAAAAAGAATTGCGGTGTCAATTTTGCGCATGGGTTGTTTACGGTGAGGAAAAGTTGCGCAGCATCGACCTCACTCTCTCGTCCAGGCTCATCCGTATCCAATGTCGAGACGAATGGAGATCATACTGGATACAGTGGACAGCTTAAGCTTCCCAACAAGGGTTCCAATATACCCTGCTCAGATGGAATAGAGCCTAAAAGGATGTGAAGGAAAGAGTTCAGCATTCAGTCTAGTTGCCACTCTATCATATGCCACCAACCACCAACCGTTGTGAGTTTGTCCACGCGGGTCGATATTGTTGGTTTCAGTGTCCTGATCATCTCAGGGCCAGTGGCGTAACAGGGGGAAGGGGGGGGGCGCCCCTGCTCAGAATCCTTGCACCCCGCCACTCCCCAAAATGAACTGACCTTTTGTACATTGTCTATGGAGAAGGACCCAAATTCGCCTCCTCAGAAAATGCCTCGGCACACCTTCCCCCACCCCATTTTCAAAGGTCTGGTTATGCCACTGATCAGGGCTCAGGTGCCTCTAACTCTACCTAGTCAACTTCGCTGATGCCAAACCACTAAAACCTAGGCAACTGGAATGCTTAGAAATAGGAAAAGAACTAGGAAAGAAAGGAAATGAGCTATGGGAGGTAGAGGTCGCTCAAATCCTCACAATCCAGCCCACCGGTTAGGTGTATTCATTTGTACAGGGCCGTACGCAGGATTTATTTTTGGGGGGTGCAGGACTTCGAAAAAGTGGACGTTTTTGGTAAAAGTGGACCTAACTCCCCTAAAATGGTCTTTTTTGACTTTTTGAACATTTTATCACCAAAAAGTGGACTTGCTTGTCAAAATTTCGCTAAATTTTGGACCTTTTTATAAAAAAATCAGCAAAAAGTGGACCATTTGCCCCTTTTGTGGAATTGGGGCGACCGCACCCTCGGTTTTCTATGCACTCACCACTCTGCGTTTGGCTTTGTTGGAGCATGGGTTGATTCTTCAGCTCAATTGTTTTGCATGAGAAAATTTGGCTTTATAACATATCCAAAAATCAGCATGTTCGTCAGATTTCGTTTACGAGATAAAATCGATGAGACGTCAAAATTTGGGATTTCTTGGAAGCCACACGCCTAGTTGTGAACTGAAAACGAGAAGTGAGCCACACACAGGAGCGGGGCCGATAAAACAGACATCATTCAACTTGAAAAAGTCGATATAGGCAGTTTTAAGTGAAATTTATATTTGGAACACATATTTCTGGAGATCATTTATATCACATATACAGCAGAGAGAGAAAGGGGTTTTAGGACTATGGTTCCTTCACAATTAAAAAACAATTCGACAAGGGCACGTCTATGGAACGCGGTTTATGAATACGAATATAATGATATTTTCCATGCCCCAACTGCTCCATTTTAACATACAAATCGAATGGCACCTCCCTCTCTAACTCGTCTTTTTCTCTCAACTTTCGGCATTAATATTGTCATTCCTTCTACCTAAACCGACTACAAAACTAGTCTTCTATCGAGGTTGAATATATGGGAACAACCTTGATGAGAATATTCAGCAGTTATTACAGTTTAAATGTATTCAGAAGAGGAAGCGAGAGTTTTCCGTAAGTTGCTGTCTTAATTTGTTTTTTGGTCTTTTTTGCTCTGTCTTGTCATGCATATTCGATTTGCTTTTGCTTTATGTATCCACTACTTTTAGCGAAAAGGTTATATATGAAAATTGTATTTGTACTATGTTAATATGTAGGATACCCACGGCCCAAAGGAAGAACAGAACTTTTGTTGATTGGGCCTCCGTGGTGAAATAAAGTTGAAATGAAATGAAATGAAAGAATTCTTTTGCCAAAAAAAAAAATTTAAAAAAATTAAAAAAAATAAAAGAAAGAAACAAGGGAAAAAATATACCAATTTCCCTAACTGAAAATATCAATTTCAATTTTTTTTAATGGTGTTTATCGGGGGATTTTTTTTTGTATGGCAAATTTCAATATAATTCGGCACCTGAGGACCGAATATACTTAGTGAAGTGATATTTCTTCACAGATCAGGGGCGGATCCAGGATTTGAAATTGTCAAAAATTACCGGGAGCTGGAAAGGCTAAAAACTGTCCAAAAATGGGCTGATTTGCAAGATTTGCAGAATTTACGGGAGGGCGCGTCCCCCTCCGCCCCCTCCCTAGATCCGCGCCGCAGATAAGCACAAGGAGAGGGTAACCAATGATTTCTGTTGGGGTAAACGCATCTAAGAAGTCGAGGGCGCTTTGATGGGTACGGCAGACCCTGTGCCAGACGTGACTGACAAACGTCAAAGAAAAAAAAAAGACCGCAGGCATGCATGCCTTTACTAGTAGAAAAATAATATGTATGGGAGTATGCCTCAAAAAGTTATAAATGGGAGCAAAAAAAAGGGAAGAAGAGAAAGGAGAAAGGAAAGAAAGAGTGAATAGGAGAAGAAGAAAGTGGGACAGAAGAGGGAAAGAGGGAAGAGAAAGGGGAAAGGGGAAGAGAAAAAAGAAAGAGGGGAAGCAAGAGAAAGGGAGGTGAGAAGAGAAAAAAGAAAGAAAAAGGGGAGAAGGGGAAGATGAAAGGGAACGGAAAAGGAAAGATTATGTAGCTCAAACGAATTTTATTGTGATATTGTTGCTCGGAACTACTTTTTTATGGTAAAACCCGGTATGGGCGCTTCCGAGGGCTCCAGCTCCACCCCCTGGACCCACACTACCGCCGGGTTCGCCCCTGGACCAAACCAGTGTAGGCCTTCGCGGGAAGACGCTGCCCAGAATCATCTCCCACAAAGCTGGTACAGGAACCGGGAACCTGTTGAGTGCTTCCCCACGAGTCAGGTCTGGTTACGACCTGAATTCTTTATCCAAGCCCTTTATTGAACACAAATTTTGAAACTGAAATCATTCGGTGAGACCTGAGAAGCCCCCCCCCCCCACCCAATTAAAAAAGGGCAGTCAGTGGGCATCCTACATTTGTTCAAAAAAGGTGGTTATTTTATTGAGAGGCATAAACTCATGAACTGGAATCTACTGAGAGGCTAAAAATATTATTTAAATAGTAAAACTACCATGCAGTCTGTTTTCCCACTTCACCGAGCCCAACCTTTTAAGCATCATTCCGCCACACAATGCAAACTTGGGGATAGAAACAAACGCAAAAACCACGTACGGAGGAACATCACACCCTTCTTACCAAATGGGGTTCTTATCATGCCCGGGGGAGGGGGGACTCATATAGAAAGTGACGGAGATGTGCGGATTGGATTTTCAAATAGGGGGCATTAGCGAGGCCATTTAGGAAAAAGGGTGTCATGGGTGAGGAAGATGACAAAAGCTGGGGTCAATCAACTGAGCCTCTCACATTTGTGAAAAACGGGTCATTCTCGGGCAATTCTAACCATTCAAACCAGTTTATATTGTTTTATAACATAAAGACACTATCAGTGATTTTCGAAAGGGCAAAATATTCAATTTGCAAGAATAGCTTAAGGGTGATGGATAAGTCTGTAGAATTTCCTAAGTTACTTTTTCTGACTCAGAATTTGACAAGCAAAAGAAGAAAAACAGCATTTCAAGGATCTGCATCCCCATTCAATTAACGTGGTGTAGTAAGTGTCCGTAAGGACAGTAATGACTAACAATATCCGATTTTGTCCTATCAGGTGCTTTGGTCTGATCATTTGCATGCATGTTCGGATACATGTTACTTATTACAGACATGAAAAAAACGGATTTTTGATAAAATTTTCGGTTTCTGATTAGCAAATCACTGATAGTGCCTTAAAAAAAAGAGGGGCTTCTGTGAGTGATTGAAAGGGGGTCATTCAGTGACATTTGATTAAAAAATGGGATGGAATCAAGTTGGCGGTGAGAGTAATAAAAAAAGAGGGGTCTTTCAGTGACAGGTTAAAAAAAGGGTTCTTTCGTTGACACAGGTTTACAAAAAGGGGGTCAATAGTGCCGCACATCCCCGTAACCTATTTAGGGAGTGCCCCCCCCCCCCCCCGGGGTCATTCAGTGGACAAGTTATAAAAAAAAAGGTGAGGATTGAAAAGGGGGATCATCCGTGACAACATTTAAAAAGAAGTCAATGTGGCAATCATCCCCGTCCCATTCTTTAGAAGGCACCACCCTGGGGTGTATGCCGGCCGGGGTCTACGTACCCGTTTTTGTATTTTTTTTTTTTTTTTCAAGGGCGTTTTGTGATAAAGTGGACTCGGGGACTCTGCGGGTTTGACCACAGTGGGTTGCTCTACACCAGGTGTCTAAACGTCAATCTCATGCGAATATCGAATTCCGGTATACAGAATCATATTATTGACATCACTAAAACACATAGTACCAGTCAAATTCAACACAGAATTACCATCACTGGATTACAAAGTTTACTATTTTACCGGTACAAGAGAAGTGTTATCACAGGTACGTGCAATAAAACATGAATTAAAAAGTGAACACTGATTTAAGAAAACATCGTAATATGAACATGATCTTTATTGAATTCACGTTTCCTGCTTTTCCCCATCAAAGGTTGACTGTTTATTGATTCTCTACCTTTCCTGTGCCTGCTATTACATGCCAAAACAATCAGGCCTGAAAAAACAAATATAATAATTATTCCATCAATAAGCCATTCCGTGTAGGCATTTCACACGAAAAACACCTGCTTCGGGTTCAATCACCCAATCAATACCCTTTGACCTCAAAACGTCATTGGTACCGAACCGGATAGTCAACACAAATTTTGTGTAAATATGTCCTGAGATGACCTTTTGGCCCCGTCATCGCCGATATGTGTTGATTTTGAGTGTTACAAAGGAGCTTACACGACAAATTGTGTACAATTCTGAGATTATCACAAGCCTGTCGACAGTGACATTATAGTAATTAAAGACCCCTGTTATCTTTGGAACCTGCTCCAAGTTCCTGGGAGATTATTAAGCGGAGAGAGCGGATTTAACTAGCACTAGCAGGTGTAGACTTCGTTCGACTCCAACAACACAACTGTACTGCAATTGCCCGCACATACCTGCTGCAGTGGTATGGCTGCGCAAGTGGCTACCCCTCAAAAACAACTCGAGCCCATAGATGGCGAAGGAGAAGAAGCTTACGCATCTATCCGACAGATAGATACCAGTGTCAAAAAGGTTTGAAATTATATACCTATATTTTTGCTGACTGTGTTTATTCATTAATTAAAGGGGCATTTCGTGATGCCACTGCCATGACTGCACAGCCCGGGGCACAGCTTCGTCCCCCCCGACTAGTCTAGTTGTTGAGATTTTTATGTCATGATCTGAACTGTTGCGTGTTGGCCTAATAAGACTACGGAAAGTATGTGTCCCAAATTTACTTTGGAAGAAATTCGTGATTTTGTATTTTCTGTCCGTAAACGGACAGAAAATTATAACACAGTGATCTATAATGGGGCACTATGATTATGATACGAACATTTAATTTGCTCATACTCATAACAACAAAATGCACCATCACTCAGAATTATGTAAAATTTTGGAAATAACCTTTCTTCAGGATATCTAATGTCATAATGAACCATAAACAAAAGGCAGTGACTATATACACGGCTGCCGTGTACCTAAAACCCGGAGACTATATACACGGCAACTTCGTTTTTCTGTCAATCAACATGTGTTTGGCTTCTTGATTGGCTCCAGTCAGTGTAGCCTTATACTAGGTGGAGCCATGCTCAATAAAAATCACAGCTTTTAAAATAAATTACAGGAGATTCTATAAAATCACAACGGTCACATGAGGCAAAGGCAAACTACCAATTTCTTAGACCAAAGATGGGATCTAAGTTGCCTCTTTTAAAATAGTTGCTAGCTGCATACTCTACAACAACGTACTGAAATAAGAAATAATGGTAGGCCTAAATAAAAAGAAATAATTAACAAATAAATATCTAAAATAACAGTTGACAATAAATGAAAGAATGATTTAAAATCAAAATGAAACCAAATAAAGACGGTGCTAAAGTAAAAAGAAATAAAAAAGATAACGAAATAAAAATGATTTAAAAAATAAAAACAATACTAAAATAAAAAATAAATACAAACCAAAAATAAATGATTAAAAATAAGTAAAACACAAAAATAAAAAATAAATCAAAAATATGGTAATAAAAAGAACCAAAAACAAAATTACAAATTAAATAAAAACTACAAATATTTTAAAATATACATTGAATAAAAATACAAATGCAAATGTATTAATAACACTACTAAAACAAAATTTAAAGCAATAACAAAAAACTAACTAAAATAAAAAATAAAATGAATAACATAAACAATGGTAATTAATTAAAAATACTACCCATATAAAAGAAATTTAAATTAATAAATAAACTTAAAACAAAAGTAAAATTAAAAAAATATACAAACGAAAAAACAATATTCGATTATAACTTCCATATGAGTTAATATTGGCATGATTACTAATACGCTAGCAATTGTAGCAAATATAGGTGGTGGATGCGTAAATAAACATTTTTAGAGCCACTCAAACTTTAAAGGCTGACTCAGAGATTTCCTCAGGAGGGCGCCCTCAATTTCCAAAAAAAATCGTGTTTTTGCATGTACATAATGCTTATCCATATACTAATCACTGTGTGAAATTGCTAAGCTTAAATCGAATTCCTTCATATAGAAAATCACCACTTTGTTATAAAATTCCGGATCCGGAACTTTTGTTATACACAGTATCCTATGGGACGTAATACTACACATAATATAAATGTTTACTGCATCAAAACGAAAAATTTGATTCATCTCAAATTTCGGAATTGTGTATTTTAGGTTACTATCTTAAGTTCTAGTTGACGATTTTTCATTATTACACAAAAAATTATATTTCGAAATCTCTGAGTCAGACTTTAAAGTCCGACCTCTAGCCTTATTCTATTTTCTATGATGAAGCCATCAGTACACGGCTGCCGGGTCAGATGACATTCATACAAGGCTGCCGGTCACGTGATATACATACACTAACAACCGGACGCTATTCACGGCGGCCCGTGTATTAGTCTTTCCTACAAAAACAAGGTGCGTAGATCACAAATGCACCTTTAATTTGTGGTGACTGGAAAAATGAGAACGACATCAGCAAGAGATTTCAAGGCATCCATTGTATCATATTAGTTTATTTTATAATTAGATTAGACATGCGGCAGATTTCTTACCTTGTATTTGGCTGTAGTGCTGGGTACACAGATCGAATCCGTGTTAGGGGGATATAACCCACTAACACAAGAGGCCGGGTATTGAAAACCACTGCACACATCTCTCATTACCATTGTGGAACACCGATGTCATTTGTTGTACATGTCCTCATTCCTTCTAAATACAAGAAATATGAGTCAAACTTACCAAAAATACACATAGATATGATACTAACCATGTAATCCAAATGCATCCTTAGGACATTTTCTGAATGCTCAATATCATTAAAATCAAAGAGAAATTGGAAATTGTTGCAAACAGTTTTCAGAAGTTCATGTGTTATGGTGACATGAGAAACAAAGAAGATGTCAAGGAGCTTTTTTCTCACCCCAATCAAACTATTGTGATACTTTTGAATGGGAGGTCAATCATGTTGTTTAGATCAAGCTCTGCAGTACAATGGGTCTGGCGTGCAAGAGTGCACATACAAGTAACTTGTTGTCATACCGCATGCCATACTGGCCCAGCTGTGTTTGTAAACAGTTTTAATAAACTCCTTAAACACAATCTAGTTAGTGTCCTTGTGAGTCTGTGATAACACTCAAATTCGATGGGATAGTGGCTGGACGTATACTGTTGCACATTACACGAATGGAAAGGTCAATGCACGCTTATGAAATGTCCTACATTTTACACTGACCAAACAAGTATTTTTATCAGTATTAGGATTAATACTGAGTCAAATTTTGAATGAAAACTGACCTGCCGTCAGTAAAAAATAAGCTATAAATTCCAGTCGGCTGCTTTAAATAATTTCTGACTTTATGAAAATCCCCTTGTAAGCTTGTTTATCGAGTTCTGGTACGTCTTCGGCATAATTACACAGTGCTGCAAAGGGACTGTAAAAAATTTTGCCGCCCATAGGCATAGCGTGTGTCGTTTCCCGGGCATTTGGGCTATTTTACTGCATCTAAAAAAACATTAGGGGATGTATGTTCAAAACAAGTTAACATACGTTTTCGGATGATATCTTGACTGAACACAAAGCCGTAAAAATATGATTATGAACAATTTACAGGGGCATGAATGAGTTAAATCGGCTAACTGGGGGGGGGGGCTAGTCCTGATGATCATGACTATATATCTTAACTTTTTTATTGCTGCTGTTATCATAGACAATCTAGTCATGACGAGTTGTGTGTAATGAAATGCCATTTAAGCCAAGATACACAGACCGCTTCTGCTCTAACTTTACAGCTGCAAAGGGCTTAAATCTTCAATTATTTGCAATAAACGTTATATTGTAGGCTTCTTGGAGAGTTCTGTATCATGTATAACCAATTTTTCCAGATTAAAATTCACATTATGAAATTTTCAGGTGAAACTACCCTTGTTGTTTCTACATTGGGCTGCCAAAGTTTGTCAGTCATGGACAGTTGACATTAACTTTTTTGGGAACAATTGTAGCATCGGTTACAATTGGTAAGACAATTAGTTCTACAACTCTAGAGACTGCTATGTATGTCCAAAAATTTTTTTTTTCTTTTTATTTAGGAAAATATACATCTCAAAACATCTCAACCTTAAATGGCATAACTCCACAGAACAGTTGTAACTTACTTATGGCACCAAAGATTATGTCAAAATTTTAAAGATGATGCAAATAAGTTACACTTATTGAACTAGTGGGGGGGGGCGCACTCATTTTTTCAGGTAGGGATGGTGAAAACTGTAAAACTAATTAATTAACCAAACACAAATGTTTCCCCATTGTTTTTGGTGATTACTAGCTTTGATAGCTTCTCTTTATTTTTATCTTGCTAAACTCCCGAGTCCCTTACGATGTGCTCTGGATCTGGAGGATTATTTGGCACAGCTTACTCTGGAATATCAGCGCCCCTTGCATTGCCAATTGGTCAAGATCACAATTAGATGGAGGCTTAAGTGCGACTTTAAGTCTCTCTTTAAATTATGGTGTACATATTAAATGCGATGACGACAACATCAGTGACTTTTAACATTCCCTTGACAATTTTCTTGGCTTTCTAGAAAAAAACTGTCTTCAATAATAGCTGCTCATTCACGGCACCTCCATTAAATTCCTCAAGGAATATTTAGGAAGGTGCAATGCACCAAAACAGGTCATTTTAGTTGACAATTGATTTAGGAAAGAATGAGTTTTTATAGATCTCTGTTTTTGATGGCCAAATGCGTATATTTTGCTGGGTTAGATGGTGCTTCCTTGATTGTGATTTATTAAAAACTCCTGGTTTGCTGCAGCTACTCATAGCTCCCCATTCTTGATTTTAAAACAGATTGCGAGTTGGCGACTTTCCTACGATTTTCCAAAGGTTGCCATTCTAGCATCGATATAACACTGCTATATCTACTGTAGTCTCTGCATCAATCGGCCTGCTTTAGCACCTTTCCATTGACTGTTTTGTTTTTAATTATTTCCTGTGATAGATCTTCCTTAACTTTCCCCTGTGATCTTATTGTCGACAACGATTATATCGATGGAATTGTCACTGCATTCAACCAAATGTGGTACTACAGGGTAGTGACCTTGTTTTATGTTACTGTTGGGCCTGGGGCATTTTGAATCACCCCACCAACATTGCAAAGAAAATCGCACACTAAGGTGTTCTGAAAGAATTAGGGGAAGAGAAGGAAAACGGATTGGTGTTATGCTGAATGGATTCAGATGAATTAAAATTGAAAGTATGATTGTGTTGTATATAGATATGCAAAGGTTCTCACCATACTTCTGTATATCCAGCACCATCTGAGTGGGAAAAATTACGGAAGGAAACAGGAGCTGAGCGGAAGATTAAGATTACCTATGACCTCTGCATATCAGCGGTGCGGAATATCTCAAAGTAGGTGATTTTGTCGCAGAGAATGGTATACGCGATTTGATAATAAAATGAATGGCTTCTTTTAACCCTAACCAGGACCGGTTCGTTTTGCCGGCCGCGGGCCCAAATGGCAACGAAAGGCAATCTATTTTTATTTTTAAACGGCCGCAGAGTCAACGAAACAAGAGCCAAAGTTTGCGTTTCATTCATCTCGGCCGTTTTTCCCGGCACAGGAAGTATCTAAAGTCATAACGGCCCAATGCAACGAAAAACATCGCGCCATTTTCCGTTAAGACGGCCCACATGCAACGAACAACATCGCGTCATTTTTCCCGAAGTACGGCCCAGATTCACGAAAAACATCGCGCCATTTACCGTTAAGACGGCCCAGGTGCAACTAGAAACATCGCGTGAAAATGCAATAAAAACAGGGTAAAATAAATAAATAATGGATGCGTACTGCACACTGATCTGCATGAAATTGTAAGCTTATAGTTCGGCCAGTCGTGAAATGGCGCTATTACGCGACATCATAGTCGTGCTTGGCTCTATTATGTACGGTGCATGCGCCGGTTTTACGCATGAATTACCCGTTTATGCATAATTAACCCAATAGCTTATCGAAATGGTGGCGCTATCACCATCGAAATCGAAATTGTCTATGGCATTTGTACAGTGTCACCCTCCTGATGAAAGGCATTGCGCCTTCTGCGGCAAACCGTCCGAAATGCAGTGAAAAGCATTGCAGCATTTCCAGTCAATAACGGCCCAGATGCAACGAAAAACATCGCGTCATTTTCCCGAGACGCCCAGATGCAACGAAAAACATCGCGTCATTTTCCGGGAATACGGCCCAGGTGCAACGACAAACATCGCGTCATTTTCCGGTCAGAAGGCCCAGATGCAATGGAGCCAATGAGAGGCCAGATTGCGTCGGACCAAAAATAGTTGTTGACGGCCCACATGCCACGAAAGCATTTTCCGATCGGTACCACGGTTTCGTTGCCTCTCATTTCCCCCTCTCGGCCGGTGGTGGGTTCATAACAGATTGATGTTGAAAAGTTAATGTGTCATTTGCAGTGTTTTTTTGTAGAAAGTTTGAAACTTTGTCTTTCGCCAGAAATATTGAGTCACCTAGCATAACATAATTTTTGACGAGTAGCGTTATTACCTTCAGTACAAAAGCTTCTAATACAAATGATCAGTTTTACCTGATCACAACTGGTGAGCCAAAGCTACTTGTCTCTAGTGTATTTTGCTCTTCGTCTGACACCCTTGCGTAGCATCAAAATTCAAAGGATCTAGACTTGAAGATAAACCTGTTGGAATAAAGTTTACTTGCAGACTAAACTTTACATGACTTGCACATACAAGCGAGCCATCTTGTAGCGATGAAATTATTATTTGTCACTTGGAGAATGTTCTTACGTCATTAGCTATCCATTGCGATGAGTTTAACCCCTGCTAGCTTGTATATAAAGGATCTTCAGACCCAATCATAGACAATTTTGCATAATTATAAACACTATTGCATACAAATACATTTAAATATAGCGTCTATGTGCCAATCACAAGTTCTAAACCTCCAAGAGTCAACAATATTTAACTCTTGATTTTTCTGTTTGGCAAAATGAACGATATCTGACAAGATTATCAGGTCAAATGAACTTGAATTTTCATCTTTCCCACTTTGCAAATTTTTAAAACACCAAACTTGAATTAGATTAGCAAAACACAAACGGTTGCACTTCACTATTTTTTAATATTTGTAATACACTAAAGAGTTGAGGTGATTTAGAAAAAGGATAGCGGCATATAAAATTTGTCAGTCCTTAGTGCCCCAATCGTTTCCGTAACATTCATTTGGCACTGGGGATCACAACCTGATTCATTCTCTCGACCTAGGCCAGATGACCTGGGTCGGGTCATGCACAAGCGTAAACCAGAGATGTAACTTGTTCTGGAAATTTCCGGAATTCCGGATTTTTGGCCATAACTAAAAAAAATCCGAATGTAATTTTTTTTTTTTTTTTTGGACAGTTTTTTGTTATCAATTTCTGAGATCAAATTGTTAATGATAAAGGTAGAACTGCATACAAAACCAGTTTTAAGTACCCAATTTAATTTAGAGAGGGGTGTCTTGTACCTTAAAATCGCCTAAAATACGTTCCGCGGAGCTCCACCGGAGGATACGCTAACATTTGACCTTGCCGTCGGTTTGGTTCAAATTTTGGATTTTCAGGAAATGGACAACTCCTCATTACCTCTTTGTTAAACATTGTGCTTCAATCGCTGTTGCTTACAAAACATTGGCATGGTCTGACGCAGATAACCTCTCTTTTTTAATTGATATCTTCGGAGTATACAGAGGAGACATTCAAGCCACAAGGAGAGAATTATTCATGTGCATCAGTGGAGCATCTCGTGGTCTCGCAAATGAGATCCATTTGCAAAACATGGAAAAGAAGTTGAGTTTCAAAACCTGATACTGAGTCCAGAATAGGAAGACTAAGCAATCTGCTATGAAAGGCAAGCTTTCCTCCTTTAATGAGCAGGGATGTTTTCTTACATAGACTTTACATCATATTCTGAGAGACTACAGAAAATTACTTGGCTTGAGTGTCTGCGTGTAATTCGAGTTAATAAAAGGAACTTCTACCGTGATGAACGTTTTCATATGTACTCGCAACACAAAAGGTGTCTCTCGCTTTCCTAGCGGATAGCATCAGAACGGTATATTTACATACGATTTATATCTATACCGTTCTGATGCTGTCCACTAGGAAAGCGATGGACACCTTTCGGACCTAACACCTTTAGATGATGTCTATCGCTCCTCTACCAACCCTGCCTTGATAGCTCAGTTGGCAAGAGCGTCGTGCTAGTAATACGGAGGTCGCCGCGACGCCGGTTTGAGTCCGGCCAAGCGCACATGGTTTTTTTCAAGACTCATGTGCGCTGGCCATCTCCAGGGAAAGATTAATAAATATTATACAAATACTACATGGTTAGAGGGAAATAGGGCACACTATTTTCCCGAGGTACTGGCTACGGGCCTATCACCCCGAACCCGAAGGGTGAGGGGTGATAGGCCCGCAGCCAGTACCAAGGGAAAATAGTGTGCCCTATTTCGCGATATCAACCATGTAGTATTTGTTTTATTACACCTCACTGTGACTCTGGGGACGAGGTTGTAGGGAAACAGTTCAATCTATTTCCCTAGGGAAATAGCACGCGTAATAGGAATCAGCCAATGAAATAGCATGGTTATGTTCATGAATATTCATGAGGTGTAATAATCATCCTTGTCTACCTGGAGATCTAAGTAAAAATGTAAATTTTGACCACTTCCGGTAAAAATTGGGGTTTGGGGATGTGGTCCATTGGCTATTGGGCCGTCACTCTTTAGTTTAAGCCTTTCTCCATAAAAAAAAAAACTATATTTTTGGAAAAAATGCTGCTGCTTTGGTGCTTCCACAAAAATGGATGGGAATGTATCGCTTTTAATGGGCTTGATCATGCCTTTCCTCAAATTCTGAATTTGAACAAGCATGAATCTCTATTTGTAATGACTATTATTCTTATTTCCCAGGAACTTGCCTTGTCATCATCTGTGCAGGCCAAGATGGGTGCAACTTGGGATCACTGCTATCAGTCCCTGTAGTCGTTATATGACACAGACTATTTTCTGCAAATCAGTCAGAATTGCAGAAGATGCCAGGTTTTTGCTACATTTTGTTATCCAAATAATTCAACGTTTTGAGTATTCAAACAAAATAAAGAATGTTTGATTGGCAATGTTCCAAGCCCAGACAGACCCCCAGCTTTATTTGTTCAGTTTAATTTGATCTCTCTGCTCCCTGAAAGTTCTTGCTCACAGTTCGTGAAATTGATGTGCTATTTTTTGGTGAGCACCTCAGTTGAGATTTGTTTTGGCTCCCAGCTGTAGCTGTAAGTCTGTTTGTTCCTCTAGATGCACTAGCTGCAGCTTGTTTGGTGTGTGTGGGGGGGGGGGTTCTTAGTGGAAAAGGGGTACAGGGATGTGCAGCTGAGAAGGGTATTATTTTCAGCCCTTTTGGTATAATGATCAGTCCCTTTTTCTTGAAAATTGGTATAAGAAAGGGTTACATTTCTATTGCAAGTATATTTTCCAGTGGTTAATCAGGTATGAAGAATGCATGCAAACCACGAAATGTGAAAAACAGTGCTGCCAGAATGGCTCAAAATACATTTTAACAGTTAGTTTTCTATCAGCTACTGGGGCTTCGCCAGGGGCGGATCCAGGATTTGAAAAACGTCAAAATTAAAGGCTGAAGGCTGAAATTTGTCCAAAATGGGCTGATTTTGCAAAGTTTTGCAGAATTACCGGGAGGCGCGCGCCCCCTCCCTAGATCCGCGCCTGGGCTTCGCCCCAAACCCTCCACCAATGCATGATTTGCACCCCCCGGGTTTGGTGCAACAAAGTTGCCTTCAAATGAATGGTTCTGATCAAACTCTCATCAGTGGTTTCATAAACTAACCTGTTGAATAGAATTTCAAAGGCGAGGTTCATTGGGGATTTTCAATGATAGTGATGCCTTCAAATGGCAGATTCTACAGGAGATTCTCAAACTTTGTGCAGAGTGATACTTCAACCCCCTGAGGCTACAATAAAGAACAGTGTAGGTGGTAGGACTGAAGAGGATTAGTCTTGAATATTTTGGAAACTCTATTTTAACCCCAACAGGACACAGAGGCACTTATAGGCAATCACATTTGTTTGAGAGTTGATAAATGCCTCCTTGCATTTAGTGAAAAAAATGGCCAGTGCTGGTAAGTGCCTCCTGGACATTTACCCCTTTGGAACCTGAATGCTGATGAGTGCCTGCTGGCCTGTGCTGATGCCTGTGTGACATTAACAGTTTTTCCCAGGAAAGAGTTAAGAGGCTATGCCCAGCCAGCATTTAAATGCATGAATGACTATGAATGCTTATGAGTCAATGAGTGCCTGCTAGGCATTTAGTGAAAAATGCCTATTAGTGCCTGCTGGGCATTAAGGCTCAGAGGTGGCAGGGAGTTAGGGTTAATTGGTTACCAAAATGACTATAACAGCAATCAGAAAGTGCTGTAAAGTATAAGAAAAGCAGTAGTGCCCAGGGAATTAACCAACCAGGTGCCATATTGTGTACCTCATGTCCATAATTTAAGACATTTTTTAGAGTGATCTTCGTCCTTTAAAGGTGCAGGTTCCGATCGTCTTTGGGACCCCCCTGATTTACCCAGAAGTAGTATCAATTTTGATATCAGATGAAAGGTGGTATTTTTCTCATTGTCGTCCTGAAATTTCAGCTTTCAAATTAATTTCTTTCTCAAGATATAGATAAAAAACTACCATTTTAATGGTTAACCATAAATATTAGCAGTGAATAGGGCATTGCACTATGCATTATCGCGTCTAGCATCAAAACCAGAAGTTTGTTTCCCACGGTACTTGATAGCCAGCGTGTACAAGTGTCAGGCTCTCATATCAAGTAGCAAACACGATAGACAAAAATCGGAACAAGCACCTTTAATGTAGCCATACTATTGAAAATATTCTGCAAATGACCTATTTCTACACTTCTCACATTACACTTTCAAATACTTCTGCTAAATGAGATAAAATTGAGTGCTACAAGCTGACACTGACTTGATTTGCAGAAGGGAAGTGCAGAAGTAATTGGTAAATAAATTGATCCAAAAAGTACAACAAAATGTCAGGCTTTTGTTGGGCTCCTACCTGTAAATAATGCACAATTGCACTTTTGTTACTGTGCATGTATTTTTAAATAGTATTTTGCCTTTAGATTTCAAATGTAATCATGTGAGGAGTTATAAAGCAAAATGAAGTGTTGTGCTGTCTTGCAGCCCAGCTACTACTTGTGAGTGACTAGTGGAAAATAATCTGTCATATGATATTGAAGCATGGCTTACAAGTGGATAAAATTTGCACAGTTCAAAGAAGATTGGTGTATCCCATTGCAAACAAGTGAGTTAGCTCTTGTGGATTAGATGAAAAAAGTTTAACTCAAATTTCCCAAAGTATAAACTAAGTCCTCTTGTTTGTATAAAAAATTTAAATGGAGATGATTTGGTCAATAGGTTGTATGATTTTACTTTTACTTTCCCTGCAACTTTTACCTAGATTTTATCATTGCATAAATTTGATAATTTATAAGCTTTGCCAATATTTTAATCTTCTGATGGAACAAAATTCTCACACATCCAAAAGTTGATCTAATATTTGAAATGCGCATGTAAGATACATAATTTGCTAAGTTGTTTAAAGTGGCATTTTGTGATCCACAACCTCGTCCCCCGACCTTCCACCAAAAAGTTGAGATTTTTATATCATCTAAACCATGAGCCATAGTAATCCACATGAACCTAATCTTGCGTGCAAATTCGGTCGCATCTATAAGAAATTCGCAATTTTGTATTTTCTGTCACGAAATGGACAGAAGTTACAGCACAGTGGCTTCAAATCGGACCATGGGAAACAAGCATTTGCTCATAACACAAAATTGCAAGATCGGGATCAACTCAAATTTTGTGAATAAGCTTTTCTCAAGGATATCTAGTGAACAGTGAATAAAACAGAAGGTGCTGAAATCACAAAATGCACCTTTAAAGTATTGAGCTCATTACCTTGAGAGTTGCCAGTTATATTGTAATCATGCTTCAGCCCTTTTGTCTGTACTATTTATTATTTTAATTACTTTCCCCTTCTCCGTTAAATCAGTTACAAGTACCATATTCATGGCATAAAGACTTCAGGGTGCTCAAATGCGGGGTAGGGATTCCAAATAAATCTGACCTTCCAGATTGGTTAATGTGTTCATCCCATGATGACTGGCACCCCAGGTGACATGCGTCAATTAAAATGGTCGCCGCACTCATCCTTTTGTATCTGTGAGCACTCTTCAAGTGAGTACAATGCATGCCTACCGTGTATGCCCAGAGTCACCCAATATTTTCTTTCATTTGACCGTTTTGGTATTGCCATTCTGTGTACACTTCTGGATGTGATCAGAGTAGTACAGTGATGCTGGCAAACTGGGCATAAGAGCTCTGTTAGGTTTTATATCAGTTTAGTCAGGTCATACTGAGGTTAAATCAAAGTTCTTTATATTATGCATGTACCATGCTTTTGTTAACATATTTTTAGATTTTGTCGTAAATTCCGGAAATGAAATGGGGAATTATACATGGACTCCATTCTGTGGGGGAGAAAACAACAACTGCCTGTAGCAAATTACCCCTTTGTGGTGTAACTCATGGAAAATAATTTGCACCCTACATGCTGTCATTGTACTGTGCTTTTCAAGTATTCACTTCTGAGACATAATTTTGTGGGAATAAGTTTTCAGTTGGGGTTGGAAACAATGCCTCAAGGTCACTCCACGAGGAGAAAAGATGTGAAGTTTATTTGGTAAAGAGTGTATATTTTGCAAGAATGTCTATTAATATCTAAACTAAATCCCTTCAGTTATGACAGTTTTTAATTTCATTTCTAATAAGAACATTGTCCATTTTTCTATAAAATGATGCTGTCTGTATAGGAAAATTTATGGAAAGAGAGCAAACATGGGGCAATGCTAAGTGCATAATAGCATGAACAATAATTGTGTCGGATAATACAGCTGTAGCATTTATTTTTTGTATCTAGGTCCACTTGTAGTTATTTATGATGCCATTTTTTGTTTTTATTGTAAAAAACAAACATGACCCTTGAGCCATATGTGTGGCAAGTAATAACCAAAACAATGGGGGGGGGGGGGTTCAACCAACCATTAAAATCCTTTTTCTGGTCCACTGCCAGCTAGTCTGGGCAACACTTCGCATTTGGTTACAAGGCTGTTTATGTATGATGTATGTGTGGTGTGTGTTGTTATATGTCCTCTAGTCAACAATTTTACAAACAAGGTGAACCTTGACGCAGAACGCAAAGTCCGATTTTGATGGCACTTTGTATGTGGATATGTGGCCTCGAGTATTACTCATGCAAACGGTTGATGGTATTATGCATTAATGAGGCTCATTTGCATATTTGTTCTGATTACTAAAACAAAATGGTGACCCTAAACCTTGACCGAATGCAGTCCTAATTTTGATGAAACTTTGTGGTAGTGGGTGGATGCAAGTATTACGGCATGCTTCAACTGTTTCATTGTTTATTAACAAAAAAAAAAATGCATATTAATGAGTTTCTTTGCATATTTCGTCTTATTGGCTAATAACAAAGGTGAACTAGAACCTACCAGAATGCAAAGTCTGCTTTCTGATGGCTCTAGGTGGCGGACAACAAGTATTACCCATGCAAACTGTTGATGGTATAACACATATTGATGAGCTCCTTTGCATATTTGGTTCTGATTGGCTATAGAAAGCAAGGTGAACCTTGACCAGAAATGCAGTATAAAATTTAACCTTAAAATCCATCAAAATGCAGATTATATCTAAGTATTGTGTTTTTATTATATCAATTCAGAAGGCAAGCCTGCAATTCCTTAAATATTTCATTGTTATGAATTTGGTAAAAAATAATGTCCGTGCCCAAGCAATTTGTGCGCAGTGTGCCCATCTCTCTTTTCTTTTTGACATTTTTTTTGTTTTCAACAACAAAAAAATCTTGAGAAAAATTGAGCAATTGGTTACAAAACAGTTCTTTTTTTTAATTAGCAAATTATTAATTTGCCCCCAAACAGCTAGTTTTAACAATGATTTCAAACCTAAAAAAAATATTCTTCTAAATTCAAAATTGGGTCGGTCCAGGCCCGTAAACACTATTTTTTTGTTGCCTTAAAAATTAGAATGCAATGCTATTATTATTTATTACTTGTTTGTACCAGTTTCAGTTCCTACTTGTTTCAAATTTCAAGATAAATATACTATAAAGGGGACCCACGTAACTTTAGATAAAAACAAGGAACATGCTACCGAAAACAACCACTTTCTGTTATAGCCAGATTCTTCATAGGCCCTTGCTCCAGACCCTGCTTGGTGTCATATTATAGGTAGGTGAAATGTGACATCAAACAGGGAACAAGCACTGCCCCCGACAGTATGCTGTGCACCTACCTGCAACTCTAAAAATAAGAGCTGTTGCAGTCTATAGTCACACATATTGGTATGGAAATCACCCTGTTGTGCCTCAACATGTAAATCTATTCAAGTCGAATTGGAACCCTAACCATAATCAATATCAAAGTAATATAAACCCACTGTAGTAGTTGCTGAATAGAGAAAACAAAAGGTGCTGACCTATGACAGCCCACACCTCACTTTGGCCAAAATTTGGGATATTGGATTAGAAGAAGCTCAAAACCCCTTAAAGTTTAGGCCTGAGGATGTTTCCTATCGATGAGTATATAACAAAAAGTTCAAAAAATCAAAAAACCCAAAATTTTTGAAATTTTCAATTAGCCTTTGCGATAAAAATTTTGAGTGCAATTTAGTCATATTTGGAATTTGGTGTTTTGGGGTCCATATGCCCCCATGGCAAATTTTGGCCTAATGAATTTTATTATAGGTGCAATTGAGGTCATTAGAATTGGTGTTTTTGGTCTATGTGCCCCCATAGCAAATTTTTTTGCTTATTAACTTTTATAATGGGTGCTATTTAGCTCCTCATTTGGAAATTGGTTTGTTTTGGTCATATATACCGCATGTTAAGCATAAGATGGTATAAAAAATAAACTCCCTATTCTTAAAATTGAAATGCAAATGAAAAGGCACATTTCAAGTAGAATACCAAGATTTTGGCATTCTATTGTAGCGATTGTAGTTTAATTTTGAGTGCCCAAATAAGCAAAACAAATCATTTCGCAATCTTCTCTCAGTTAAAAAAAGTCCACAATTCTTATCAGCTTTTGGCACATTTTTACTTTGCACTATTTACAATACAAAAAATCAGTCGAAATGCAGAAAAAAGATTTTTATACTCAAGCTTTAAAATATTTTTGGCATAGTCGGTTGGGGTATTCAGTGTTTGCGATTTAGGAAAAAAACCTGTGGTTGCCTTTTAAAAAATTCCACATTTCTTAGCAACTGTTTGGTGACATTTTTACAATATCTTCCCCCAAAGCGCATGTGCAGAAAAAAACAAGTTTGTACTTGGCTTTTTAAGGTATTTTTGGCTTGTCCTTTGGGGTATATTAACCATTTTTTCGCAATATTTCTATGTCTACTAGGATTTCTCTCTCTCATTGAATATTGCACATTTGGATTAAATAGGGTTGTACTCAATTGATGTGCAAGTTATTATGCTTGAAAGATAAACACACAGCCCTGCATATAATTGAACTGATGACCGTCGGTAATACACTTGTATTGTCCGCCATTTGTCTGGAACAGTTCTTGGTTGCAGAAGGAAATTTAATGAGAGGCTATTATCATCAGAATGACTTGAAATTCATAAGAAAAAAATCCTGGCTGGTATTCTGAAGAGGGAGTCTGACTTTAGACCAGGGTTTAAACCAGGGTTAGTCCAACATGATGGACCTTTTTTCTTCCAATATATACTCAACGGCCCACCGGCCCATCCTTGAAGAATTTTCTTGGAAAGGAAAAAGTCTACCATGTAGGACTATCCCTGGTTTTAAACCAGTCTAAAGTTTATACTCCTTCAGAATACCAGCCCTTGCCCTTAAATTTCTATATCCAGATTCTGTTCTCAGTTTGACCCATTGGCCTGCCTATCCATAACAGAAATGTGTATTTGTTTAAGTTTACTACCAGTTCACATTTAACAAGCCCTGGATTTGTATCAACTGCTTCTACTATGCACAGCCACCACATGCATACATGCACTATTTTGTGAAACCAACTCCTGGAACAAAATCCATACTGCTGGAAAACAATGCAATTGATACCTTATCAGCAAGTGCAGGAAATAATAAAAGTTAGTACATAATATGTTCTTCCGGTATTTCTCTTTTTAGAAAAATTGGGCACTCAAGCCTTTTAAATAGAACATTAAAATTTGTACCGAATTTTAATATGTGGTAAAACAATGTAATGTAAGCCTTATCAGCAAGTGCACGAAACTGTAAACAGTAGTATGTTCTTCCTGCAGTATTACTATTTCTAGAAAAATATGACACTCAAAACAATAAACCTAAGCAAATACTTAAAAGATGGGAATGATCTCAGTTGCGTAACTGGCGAGGTAGGGGGGAAGGTTGCCACCCCAGAGAGCTTGACTGCAAAGAAAAGCTTGAAAATCATTCTAAATCAGCCCTTTTTGCCTGCTCACCAGGAAATTTTCACCTCCAACCAGGAAAATCTGTCTCAAAACCACCTCCAACCAGGAAAATCTGTCTCAAAACTCAGGAAATTGCCCCCTCTGAGAAGTGACCACTGTTTTGCCCCTGAGAATGATACTGGATCTTGATTGCATAGTATAAAAATATATACTGCCATGAGAGGCTCTGGTTAAAACTATGAGCCCGAGGTGACATCAAGTAGGTCTGCTAATAAAATAGTAGGCCTACTTGATGTCTCTAAGGGACCATAGTTTTAAGCCCGAAGCTCGAATAAATTGATAAATACTACCTTGCACATGTCTTCATCAAAATAATGAAACTATTTCAAACCACATGAGGCGTTTAACCAATTAATAAGCTTGTATTATTAATGAAGTATTAAGTTCTATCTGCAAATGCAACTAACAATTTTGAGTGAAATCCACTTTTTGGAATACAGTCATAAAGTGCATTTTATCTGTATTTTTTTGCGAGGGAGGTTACAAATCTACTAGACTGTACAGTCTTAAGAATGTAATTGCCCAAAATAATAACATATAGAGACCACAGTTGAATGATGAGGGATAATTTGAACCAACTCAGCTTTCTACACTCTAGACATTGTATTTTTATGGCATTAAAGTTTAAACACCCTGTAAATGCCTGCCTTTTGGCCGTATTCCAACAAAATTGACTTTAATTAGCCCAACCAAAATATTCATTTACATTCCTAGGTCAACAAGATAGCAAGAACTGTTTTGAAAACCTTTTGGAAAATGATACCTTTGACCTTGGCATTTCAAAATATTTAAAGCTGTCACAATTAATATAAAACATTATTATGCCATATCATACCAAGAAAAAATATCTATATTAAAGGGGGATGACCCAATTTAAGTCTATACATTTTTCATCTTGACCCCCATCTGTAAAGTTAAGCGCTGATATTTCAACCCATTTTTAAGTGAGAGCTAAAAAGGTGATTTTGTAATCCCCGTAGAGTACTGTGTAAAATTAATATTGGTTGACCAAAATGGGGCATATTTTGCTCAAAATATCCAAACCAAACATCCTTTAGCCCTAAGATTTAACAGGCCTAGGTAAATGAGAAAAATAGTAGCTTTCTTCTGATACCAAAATTTTGATCACTTCCGATAAAATCTGGGGTCCCTGGGGACGAGGCTATTAGCGATCAGACCATGGCCCTTTAAATTGAATCATAAAAAATGGGCTATATGAATTAAAATCGGATATGTTCCTGATTTCATGTCAAATGATTTAAAAGACGCATGGTCAAGGGCCAAATACAGTTTATTTTTTATCAGTTCTGTATGGTTTGGGGTACTTGGTGGATATCTGTAAACTCCATAATTGGAGGGGTGATTATTTTATAGGAGTATTATATCTCATTATTCATTTCAGTCTATCTTGTGTATATTTTCAATAAACCTTGGCATAGTTTAAAGGTACTGATGCATTCAATGCATTGACCAGGCTCATAAAATAATGCTGCTGAGATCTAGGACCAAGGCTGGAAAAAAATGCATATTTCCCAGGTAGTGAGTCACATTTAACTTCATGTGAAAAGTTTAAATTTCCCTCCAAAAAATCAAATTTCCCAGGAAGGAGCTTCCTAGATTCCTACTTTTCCCCACCATGTCTAATACAGGGTTTCTCACCTGGCGGCCAATGTACGTGTCCCAAATCCGGCCCACCAACTGATGATGTTTGGCTTACAACTCCCCGGGAATTTGTCATAAAACACTCGATGCTTCAAATTTTGATACCAGTGGATAGCTATGGTGGTCCTCTTTTCATTGATATCAAAATAAGTACCAAAATCAAAATTTGCACTAAAAAAGTTAAGTATATTGGATTTTCATGTAGCTTCAGCTCTAAATAATGGCAATTGACTAGTTTTACTCTCTACCTAAAAGTTAACCAAGTCCAACTAGTAAATTGTGTTGCAAACAATGGCTTGGTAAGACTAGGGTTAAAGTTTGTACACTCACTTTGCACTATATAATTGAATCAAAGTTAGCTTTGAAAATCATTATTTTGACCCACTTATCGTTGGAATTGAATAAGGTGATAGACAAAAGATTCCGCTTAAAGGCCCAAATAACCTGATCGCTAATACGCTAATAGGCTCATCCCCAGAACCTCAGATTTTGAAACCGTAAGTGGCAAAGGTAGCAGAAGAAAGCTACTAGTTTATTCTCATTTAACCCTGTGAATCTTAGAGCTAAAGGATGTTTGGGTTTGAAAGTTCTGAGCGAAAATGTGCCTCACTCATTTTGTTGATCATTACTTACTTTTACAACAGTTCTCTATGGGTGTCGTACAAAATCATGTTTTTAGCTCTCACATTAAAACGGATTGAAATTTCGTCGCGAAACGTTGCAGATGGGGTATTTGGGGTGAAGGCCATTCTATCAAGATAAAACTTCATATATACTTAAATAAATCGGTCATTCCCCTATAAAACACTTCCTGAAAATGTCAATTTCCATATTTTCAACCTTCTGTACTTTTTATATTTGGACTCACATCCAAAAACTCTTGTTTTGGCGTAACTCTGATTCATTTTGCTTGATTGGCCTCACAAATATATTGTTATAAGATAAATTTTCATCATTTCAAAGCATCCTTCAAGTCTCATGGCACTTTGGAAATAACAGTTAGGGAATCAGCTTAAACAGTTATTGCAAAAATATTCTATGTTGAAAGAATACTGAAACCAGTTCTTAAAATTGTAATGCAAAAGAAACTGAAGGAAACCTGGAGAACATAACAACCTGCAAGATGATGTTCATTGATTTCCATACGAGTGAGGTTGCATCTAATAATAATATTTAATTCTTATACACGCACAATCCCTGAATTCTCAGGGCGCCGCTGTGGAGCGTCCTTAGGCTTGCTACACACACAAGTATATCCAGAAACGACAAGGAAAGCATTATGTGGAAGAAAGTCCGATTTTAGATGCAGAGGACCACCGCAGTCTCCGGAGAAACCTGCGAGGGACGGGTATGATCGGTAACCAATTCACGTACGACAAGGCTTCACAGGGGATTGAACCCTTGGCCTTTATTTGTGAAAGGAGAGTGATACGCCACTACACAGCCCGCCCTCTCCCCTTAGAATTCCATTATACAGGCAAACCGTTTTGACAGACCATGCCACTCTAACGTATTGTGTGGATGTAAAAAGAGTAGAGAAATACCCATATACGTCATTTCAAACAATCTTATTTCAGAAAGTTTAAAGTCAAATTAAGATAGCTGGGAAAACATCTAGTGTGCTAATATATTAAAATATTGTTGTGAAACTCCTGCTTATCCTTGATCCTCTAATTATCGAAGTACCTTGACCTTCCTTTGGAGGCAGAAGAGGTTTTGCGGTGTATATTCTTGTTTGTTTGTGTAATTAATGCCAATTATGGTAGAATTGGTTATGGAATCATCATTGGTGTGGCTTGCTTGGTAGTCTTAACCGAAAGTGTCCATCACGACTTGCTAATGGCAGTGCTAACTGCAGATTTGATCTACTCTCATAATTTTGTATTTTTGTGTCATCTGCAAGAGGGCACATCGGGATTGCTTTGATTGTGTGACATGTGTGTGTCTGTCTGTCTGTGGTAAAAATGTTGACTCAAAATAATAATCCTAATATTGCCCACTGTTTCCACATATGTGTGTACATTTTCATGATACTTGGATACAATAGACCTTGGGTAGTGATCTCATATGACCTTGGTGACCTCATGTGACCTTTGGCCCCTTTCACAAACCGCAATGGTAGATGACACATGCGTTCCATAAATGCTTTATTTTTTACAAAATTTGCAATTTCTAATGCAAAAAAAAGAAAAAAAGAAAAAAAGAAAAGATTGGATTCAAATATGCTGATGAGAAAGAAATGACAAACCCATCCAAGAAATTGTTTAAAAGGTGGTCTAAATAGTTAAGCTAAAATTTGAATTCCCTGAATACAATACATTGTATAAAGTTGAAAGTCATTTTAAAATAAGCAGTAACACCACATTTCATTATTTCATGTCTTGGTTGGTATTCCAAGGTTCACAGTGACATTTGTGGGGCTTTAAACTTTCCCTGAATATTGAATACAAACAAGTCAGAGATCCATCATAAAAAGAATTCATTTGTTTCATAGGTAACAGGGATATAGACAGGTCAATTTAATCAACCATGAATATGCTGCAATACAAGGTGTATTTCAAGGAAGTAAAGAAAAGTTGTGAAAAGTGTTTATCTACAAGTAGGTTCATGTACGTGTAGCACAATACATTACTCATTCCAGATATTTTTGTCCTAAATGATTTGTTTTACAGAGACATACAAATTTGGCAAGCTGCTGAATATTAATCATGTATTGGGACCTAACTGGGAATTTTACGTAGGTTGGAGTCTAAGATTACATTCACACAGCTTTATTCTTGTTCAGTATATTTTGTTGCACATGAAACTAGTCTCTCACATGTGAAACTGGTGTCTTACACAAGTCTGTACATGTGACCATTTCAAAACCTTGCAAAAACATTTTTTTTTACCTTTTCTCAAAAGATGAAATTTCCCCCCTCCCCCAAATGTGTATACCCCTTATAGGTAAGTTAAGGATTATGATTGTGTGTCATTTCAAATTTCTTTCACCCTTGTTGAGGAAATTATTTTTAAAAATAAGTTCTGCAAATTTGCTACAATCTGGAGTAGTTCACAAACCCAATCCTTAATTGAACAATGTTGGGATTGGACCAGTGCCATATCCTTTTACCAATGTTTCAAAAGTTGCCTGTTCATAAATAAAGTTCTTGAGTGATGGAAATACTTTTTCAACCGTCTTCTTCTTTTAGGCCTACTACATTACCAGGATAAGCCACATGACCAAACATGAATATAAGTATATGAAAGGGCATGGTACTTTTGTGCAATAGTCATGAACAACTAGTTGAGGAAGTTTATTTAATAACATAACTTGGCAAATGGTCATACAGGTTGTTGGAGAAGGATTGGTATCCTTTAATACCCATAGTTTCGATAACAAAAACAGAAAACACTTTTAAATGTCCTAGTATTATTATTATTACTAGTCTTAAAAACAAAGTGATCAATATTTATATCTTTGTTTTATTTCAAAGACACATATTGTGATTTTAGCACCTTCTCAAGTTTATGGTTTAGTAGATAATGTTGGTAAAAGTTTTTTTCCAAAATTTTATTTGATTATGAGATGAGGCAAATGTTGATTGCAGTATCCCAAAAGTTACTTTGTTGTATTGCTGTCTGGAAATTAAAAATTTTCTTTTGCTCAGTGTTAATGGGTTCATATATTACTAGTCCAATGGTTTAGATATTTTAAAAAATCTCAAATTTCAGGTAAGTCTTTAGGGTGAGGCAGTGAGTCACAAAAGGTCCTTTAAAAGGTCATGAAAAAGTAGGTCACCATTTATTTTGAGACTGCCTGTATCCCTATTATAATCAACAAATGGAAATATTGTAGATTTGTGTTTTGTAAGTGACAGGCCTACCCAACTTAACCAGTTTATAAACCATTAACCAATTCCCCTTTTTACGGAAATTAGACGATGCATTGACAATTGATACATTGATGTCATCTTAACTCAAATGCTCACAGCCAAAATGTGCCAGCACTCGATTTATAATTTGATGAGGTATTAAGAGCATATTAGTCATAAACAGTTGGAATATAAATTCCTATTAGGAAATATCTAATTTCTTTCAGAGATAATCAAATGCTCCTTTTAGGTTAAATAATATATATTGAAAAAGGTGTTTTGACACCAGCTTATAAGTACATATATTAACTGAATGCATACAATTCTTGTACAAGATTCTAATTCCCTAAGACCTCTGTTAATCCCATTGTCCGATACTTTGTAGTTATCACTAAGGTGATACACTGTTGATACACATTTCCCCACTTTCGTGACCTACAATGTCAAATTTGTTTTTCAGAGTAAACAATCAACCTTCTTGGAGTTAGCATTGACTCTGTCGGCCATGACGCATCAACTTGAAATTGCTTACATTCGTCTTCTTTCAGTTGCCTTGCATGAAACCCGTACCGTCATTTCACCATCTACTGAGACACAACAATATTCATAGCTCGCTATGACAAGCTCAACGATTGTTCTGAAAATGTGAAATGAGAGATAGTCTGAGTATTGGGTTACCATAAATAAAGTATGTGATTCATCCAGGGTCGTAAAAAAATGACGATATCCTGGGATTTCATTTAAGAATATCAATGTTTGAAATATGATATTTACAGTAACTAATGGAGCTCTACTGAAGGTCTTGTGAAATTGAAATTATGTCCCCCCAACACTTATTACTTTTTAATAGTGAAATGTTTGTGACTTTAAATATGTAAAATGTTTTGCTGCTTAATTACCACCTTTTTCAGGCTAAAAAAGTAGTGTGAAATTGAAAATGGCCTAAAAAATGCTTCTCATATGGTCCTGTAGGGAAAATTAATTTTGCAATTTTAAATTTAAAAATAACCAATAAGGTGTGCCGCAGTAATGCAGCAAAAAGCAATCATGTGAAAATGACCACTTTCCCAGGAGTGGTCTTGGAAGAAATACCAGGCGAATAATTTAATTGCATAAAAGACCACATGGACGTAAATGTGTTTCCCTGGAAAACCATGTGAGAAATCATTTCTGCTTGGTGGAACATGAATTAGAAACTGGATTAAATGTGTGATTGTGGTATTTTGTTGCATTTTTCTTTAATGTGAATTATGGTTTTAAAGGTGCTTGTTCCACTTTATGTAATTGCTTGTGTTCTCTACCTTGATAGTAAGATCCCTGGCACTTGCACATGTATATGCCCCATCAATTACCGTGGGAAACACACTTGCAGTTTTGATGGTAAAGCAATATGCGCATTCAAAGCCCTATTCAAATTGTGCTAAGATTGATGGTTAACCATAAATTTGGTGGTTTTTTGTTTAATCTTGGCATGAAATGGAATTTGAGAGCTCAAATTTCCACATACGACAAATGAAAAATACGGCCTTTCATCTGATATCAAAATCGAATACTACTTCCGGGTCAATTAATGGGTCCCCAAAGACTACGGAACCCTTCCCTTTACGTATCACATTTATCACAATTACAAAAAGAATATTATTTGTTCCTTCCATTCGAATTTTTGAGTCTGACTTTTCATTAACCTTAGCACACACTGAATCTCACAAACTCACTGTGTTAATTGAGAAATGCAGAAAAGTCCAGAAGTAGCGATGACGTCAATCAACAAGCTCATATATGGGAGGAAATCGCTGCTGGGCCATCGACACCGCCGTACCGTGCTATCCCGGGTCAAAGGGCCCTGTGTTTCGAATCCTCACCGAAGTTGCGACTTTCTTGTTCCCCTCTTCCCTCACTCCTTCAGTTCCTCCCGGATAGAAACCGACGTCAGGGTTAGGGTTAATCCATTAATAACAACAAAAATGCCAAGTAGACCATGATGACCTCTGGTGGCTCTATTAGTTTGTAACCAAGTTCATACATTGTACCTGCATGTTAAGGAGCTCATATAGCTTCATTATGCATATGAACTTGGCCGGATAGTAGAAATTGGGACTTCTGGGTGTGGTACAGGGGGACCAATAAAAACTTACCCAAAAATGAAAGTGATATTTTTAAATTGTTAAAATTGGATATCTGTGGATTGTATTTTATCATGAAGTAGGGTATGAATGGGTAATTGAGCATCGTGGCCTGAAAAAAAATTGTCATTTTGGTGAGTGGTTCTCAAGATATGTCCACTGAAAAATAAGTCAGCAAAACAGACTTGTCCAAGGCTCATTTTTCTTAGCATGGAAATCCCCAATGCCCAAATTGAGCAGATGTGTCACCCCCGTTAACCCGAAACCATACAGAAAACTGGTATGTAGCACAACTGCAGAAATGTCCATGAGGTATTTCATGTGATGATAAGTAAACTAAATAGCGAGTTCCGATAAGTCAGGCCACTGCGGTGATCCAATAAGCAACAACAATGTTCATATCCCGATTGACCTCCATGTCCATCCAGAATCCTTGAATTTTAATTGGTGCTGAGATGGGTCATGGAGGTCAATCGGGATATGAACAACAATAGTGCATGAATTATCGAAATCGCTTATTGTTTTGGCAACCGGGCTTTTCAAATCTGAAATCAAAGCATGCAGATATCACATTAAAAAAAAGTAGAAAAATATCACTTTCATTTGGGGTTAAGTTTTTATTGGGTCACCCTGTATAGTTTTGCATCCACATATCTGCATGTTAATGAATAATGAGCTAATCTGCATATATGAACAAAGCAATACATGTGGGAGTCCCTTAATTACAGACGGTATAATTCTGGTTGCTAGCAGCCACACTGAGCCAGCCAGTTTTGGACATTACTTTTAAATCCAGGTATCATCTAAGGTTGCAAAAGTTTGTATATTTCACAGTAAATGTTGATGCTTGGGGAAACAAAACACTACCATACCCAGATTTTGGCAAGTGATAACACATTGCATTCATGATAATTAACATGATACTTCCTTAAATTTGATCTGAGGTCCAAAAAGGTTTGGGCAATGTCAATTCTGATTAGGCATTAAGTTTGGATGAGAAATACGAGCCGTTGGGTGTGATCAGAAACTGACAGTTAACATAATGATAGTCTGTTAGGAAACCCAAGGAATTTGTTCACAGCTGAAATTGACCTGACATGAAAGCTTGATAAGAAAATGATGCGTTATGATATAGGTATTAGTATATGCTAACAGCTAAAATTCATCCATATTGACCAAGTTGGCATAATTGAAGACATAGGCCTATCTAGTTTTGAAACTTGTAAAAACAGAGATAAGCTTATTTTCATCTGTGCAATAACATTGTTATCTTCACATAAGAAAATTAAACTGAAAGGTGCATTTCATGATTATAACAGCTTTATTCTTGTTTATGGCTCAATAGATATCCTGGAGAAATGGCTATTTCCAAAATTTCAATTTATTCGGAATGTGCGTTTTGATGTTATGAACAAATGTTTGTTTGTATCAATCACTGTGTCCCATAAGCCACTGTGTTGTAATTTCAAATCATTTATGAACTTAAAATTATAGAAAGTTACAAATTTCAAATAGGCAAGCAAGATTACATGTAGGCAGACATGTCTACTTAGGCCAATGATTCATATTTAAAATCTTGACTTTTTTAGGTAAGTTGGGGAGACAAGGCTATAGATCAAGAAATGCCCCTTTAAAAGAAAATTGTAGCATGATGTAACACCGGAGAGTTTGTGAGTGTATGGTACACTATGTATGTGTGTGCATATGACTATGTATGTGTGTGCATATGTCTATGTATTTTGTGCATATGCATATATGTGTGTATTTGTGTGCATGAGGGTGTGTGTGTGTGTGTGTGTGTGTGTGTGTGTGCGTACAGGGGCATAATGGGGTCGGTTTTCAGGGTGGGGAAGCGCATCATTTGCCGGGTACAATTAAGGGCCTTTCACAATTTTTCACCAACAACTCAGAAATTTGAAGGGGGTGTGAACTTGGGGTTTGGGCATCATTCAAACCAGTATAACATGGTTTTTACTTTCCTTCCTCTTTCCCACTCATCCTTTGCTCTTTCCTCTCTTCCTTCTCTTGTTTTACTTTCCCCAGTTTCTCTGCAGGTTGAGCTCCTGGGTTGAGCTTAATTACTGGCCAGAGCAATCTTGCAGGCAATGTTATATTCAAGTATCTCTCATGGATTTTACTCTTAGGTGTAAATTGATTGCAGCAGATTTTCTGTTAGACACATAATATAATCTGATTTGCTCCATCCGCAGATCGCTGTTCTTGTTCACTGATTTTGAAACCAGAAGTTTTTACACATTGTAATCATGGCATAACTAATTGTGTGACCTTCCCATATAACTAATTAGCCACTAATTTGACAATTTAATTGGCAGTGATAATTTCCTT
Source organism: Ophioderma brevispina (assembly GCA_023653785.1). NCBI lineage: Eukaryota > Metazoa > Echinodermata > Ophiuroidea > Amphilepidida > Ophiodermatidae > Ophioderma > Ophioderma brevispina. The sequence goes on from JAMKCH010018404.1 coordinate 49,323, forward strand.
CTGTGCAACCATAAAGATAACACATTGTATTATGTTTGAACTTTTTATGTTTTCCTTACAGGATTTCTTTTCATCAGAAAAGATAAATACATTGTAAGAAACATAATGGAACAAGCATCTGTACCCATAGATAATTGAAAATAAAAGGGATGGTTAACTCTGTCCTAATTCTAAGAATTAGGGATGGAATCATATTGGGAGTAAGGAACTTTTTTGCCCCCAATGGATAACATTGTAAAATTGATCAAATATTAGTGTGTTGGGACAAGATCCCTTTTGCAAAATTGTATACGTAAAAGTGGAAATTTTCGCGCTACATTATTTTCGCGCTTTTCGGCCTTCTGAGCTTGCGCGAAATTTAAAAACACGCGAAAATGTGTATTTTGTTGTGTAGGGTATATGTCGGATAGCTGAAAGAGCGAATTTAAACATAAGCATAAATGTTAAAAATTGCTGAAAAGCGAAAAATTACATGAGAGATATTATAACTTTTACATAATGTATGAAACCTTGGAACTGCGAGGGCTCCAGGAGAAACTTTATTACTTTAACAAAAGAAACTGGCAGCAATTTATCTGATAGCATTTTGAAGAACTACTTCAAGAGCATGCATAACATCAGTATACATTAATGCCAGCTTGAGTATTGATTTTAGAGATCATTAAATTCATTTATGTGCATTTTTCTTCAGGTGACGTTGGCCATTGATATTGGTGAGGTGCCAAGTGTCTCAAGTGTGGGCCGGCGTGTACTGGTTTGGAGCTGCATTTTTGGAGGCAAAGGTATATGTTCACTGCAGCAGTGTTGACTCATCCTTACATACGTCACAAATGTTGACCATTGTTAAAAAAGATAACTTTTCAAATTAGTATTTAGGAAATAGCCATGCTATGCTAACTAATAGACATACAAGATAGCAGTGGCACTTATTTGGTGCTATTAGTGATGTTCTATTGAGCAGATGGAATTTATCCAGATAAAAATTTTAAGCCGGTGCATTACTGCCTGGAATAGCCGATCGTAGAAATTGTCTATCAGGCACATTTTATGGAAGTTCTATACTTGTTTAATTTTTTTATATTTTTCTGAATCAGGTATAAATCTCTTTAACTCACCCTATTGTGTTAAACCGATAATTTCTATGGCATTGCCCTTCCAAAAGAAGATAATCTGTTAAAAACTTTCGCCAGAATAAGCGAAAATGCTACGAGACGTCATCATTAATAAACAAAAAAAAAATTTGCCCCCAGTCTCTATTGGGCCAATTTAATCCCTTTGAACGGATATACCAGAAATTGTCCAGTACATGTAGAAACACTCCTATTCATCTATCTCGAGATTATCATCACCTACCACGTAGCCTCATGGCCTCTTGATAGTGTGGGTGGCTTTTGCTCCACTGAGAGCAAGCCAACTATGCCCAAGCCTATCACATGCATGACAACATTTCTATAGGCAAGTGAATTAATAATTAAAATATACAATTAATATTTATTCTGGATCTGGATATCTACTCCATAACCAATGACTCACATGCATCGGAGTACTTAGTACTGATTAAACGGCCACATTTTAGTGATCCTGAATTATTAGAATCAATTCAAATCTCCTGAAGTGAAGAAAACACTAATTAAACAACAATAAGATATGATTCCAAAATTTTGAATTAAGTAAATCAGAAATAGTAACCCTACTTCTGTGTCTGATGGCTCATTTGTGTTTTGTAGTTATGGTGTAAAATGTACTTGCAAGTCTTGCTTGATGCTCATTCTTGCATGATACATGAAATTAGAGATTTTTTGTAATCACATATCCCAGAATGCACTGTTCCATGGTGTATGATTATCATGTGATAGCACCTGTGAACGTGCTTTTTACATGGATCATGAAAAGTTAATATATTTACGTGTATGCAAACTCATTGTGGTAACCATTTGTCCAACATGTAACCAAGAAAACTGAGAGCATTCATGGACATCAATTTGTTTGTATTCACAAAAACTTAAGAAATTGCGTGTCTCGATGGGATGTAATATCCCCTTCTATAGACTTTTTTATGCACTACATGATCTGGTAATAGAACTGTTACATGTCATGAGTGATTATGAGGCTCAAAGCATGGTCCACAAAAGGGAGGGTACCTGTTTTTGGTCAAGCATAACTCTTTGCCTTGAAGTGAACTCCAACCTACAAAATATGGTTGTTTTAATCACTAAGGTGCATTTCTTGTTTTACACTCTCTGTTTTTGGTTTACTTGATATCCAAATTCCAAATTTCACTTGATTCTGATCTTGTAATTTTGTGTTATTCAGTAATGGTTGTATTAATACGTTTAAGGGTATCATTTATAAAAGTCTCCCATAGACAACTGGATTTATGGACAGGAAATGCCAAATTTTTAAATTAAAAAAAAATGGTATATTTAATTAAAAGGCAAACACTGAGCCCACTTTAATATCTGGATGCTGTAGTTGAAGACAAATTATTAGGTGACCAATTTACAACACCTGCTACCTTCTGTCAAGCAGATAAACCAACTCTGAATCAAATGACCCAAAAACATGCTTACAGCTTCAACGGTTTTTAATAAGAAAATCGGTCCTAAAAAATGAATGACAATTAAACTGATCAAGTGGCAACCCTAAGTTCAGCTTTTAACTGAAATATTAGTGTGTTGTACCAAGATTCAGTTTGCATATAACTTGCAGTACCTGTAACTATACCCTCTCAGCTCACATGGTTCACAGTGAAATTGGCCTATCAGACAGTTTTTCTCACATTCTCCCATCCCTTATTTGTAATCCATGACTTAACTTATGAATTGATCAATTTTATTGGCCTATTTATGGTTCCGGAATTGCAAAGGCAGTGCAGGTATCATGCCTTTTTTTTTAAAAGTTGAGTTCAATACAACATACCCAGGGGCCTCTAACAGTGTCATTCAAAGCTCAAATACTGTTTGTATGTTCTTCTGAAGTTCTGCCTGGGGATTTGAACAACAATATAATCGATTCTTTATGTTCCATTTATCACCACAGGGTAAGCCTACGATTAGTTAATGGGGGTTTTAGGACTATTCGCTACTTTCCTGGGTTTTCTGCTATTAGCAGTAGAACTTACACTGACAGTAACGGGAAGGGCAAACCAGGGGAAAACTTCACACTTGTCATCAAATGGTTTGTAAAATTAAAGGGGGATAAGTGACACTCCTTACCTACTGTTAATTTTAAAGTCATCCACTCAATTTTTGGGACAGGGTTGTATTCTCCCCCCCCAGGCCACCCTTAACCTATTTGATGGTAAAATGTTTGATAGAGACCTGGGATAGATCGAGAATATTTGTGGTCCAGGTTAGCAATATGAAACTACTATTTTAAATATTCTAAATTTTAACAATTACATGAACAATTTCAGTCCAAAACTGTAATTAAAAATTACATACAAAGTACGTATTAAATCCCCGTTTATCTGGTTTGTCGCCTGTAAACGATGGTGGCTCGGATTTCACCTCACACTCACATCAACCGCCCTACTCCTTCCTTCCACTTCGCTCGAGGCAATCTATCAAGGCAAAATCGCGTGAGTTCTATCAATCTTTAGAGTTTGGTCGGAACAAAATTTTGGTATAGATTGCCATTTGGAAGCTTATCCTATATTGTGAACTTTTTCCCCATTTGCTGACTCTTCCCTTTAAAATTCAAGAAATAAAGGATAAATCAGCAAGCAGAACTCTAGAGCAGTATGTATTTTAATACTAGCATGCTAGCATTACTGGGAATGACATTTCTATGAAGTGTTGTTTCATGCAAATAAGTTGGAGTTCATTACCTATATACATTTCATTTTAACACTTAACAGTAAAAGTAATTTGTTGCGGTGATGCACTACTCCCAATTTAGAGTTGGAAAATATACGTACAATTATGATTTTATTTTACATTGAAATAAGGTGGTGTGTAACCAAATTCTCATACTTATTGGGATCTCAGAGAGTAGATCACAAATAGAGCTTAAAAACCTTTCATATAATCACAGGCTGAGTTTTGCAGGCTCTGTGATATACATCTAACTGGGAAACCACCGTAGTTATCAAATGCATACACTTATGTGCTTTCCATAATAAGTACAGTAAAATGAACCTTCAAAATGAAATTTCCCCATTCCAGCACAGTGCTAATACTTCTTGGAAAAATATTTCTAATAATAAATAATCATCAGCACCAACATTATTAGACTGCTGAGTGAATTTAAACCCCAGCGGGGCCCAGAGAACTCAATCTGCATTTAAATGAACAAATGTTTGACTATGCATTTTATGGAATAATGGATTATTTTGTACTCGCCCAATACCTTTTTAAAGCCAAATTGAGGTCAAGTCCAATATATATGCATGCATGTATTCTGGCATTGGAATTTGTTTATTTTGTTATTGACCTGTGTATGCAACTACAAGTTTGACTAATGGAGTAAGTAAGGGGAGAGCAGTGTGTGAGCTGCATGGCCATACTACTATCATGAGATCACTTTCAGCTCAAAATAAGATTATATGTTATGTGATCCGAATCATTCAAGCTATAGGCGGAAATTGTGAAATTGAGATACTACAGACAAAAATAGGGAGCGTAAAACAATAAAATACATTAGAATATTGGCATTACAGAAGCTCACATGCCTCGTAATAAAATGTACTACTGTTGTTGAAATCCCTGCATCCCCAACATACTTAGCTGTAAAGTTAAGTTGATCATAGTGATAACTGAGTTTACAAATTTGCCTCTTTTGCTCAGATTATGTCACATAATTACAGTCTATCTGTTCAGCTCATTACGTGATTTAACATGGTATAATCTTTGAGAAACCTACAAAAATAAACCTTTTATATCTAATTATGCCCACAACTAAAGAGACACTGGCACATTTGGAAAATAGTGCGCCGTCAAGATTTTCAAAATTGATATTTTTGCGTGGTTCTTTTTGTTCTTTGTGGGTTTTAGTCTATCATTCTAGAGTAACTTGAAGAAATGGTAGATTTTATTAATTTAAGCCTGTGTTGTTTTAAATTGCTGCCAGTTTTGATCATTATGAATTACCCAATAGGGAAAGGAAAATATCTGCATGTAGAAACATGATGTGAATTATAAGCATACATGTATGTGAAAGTTGTGAAAGCTGTTTGAATGTGAATGTGTCGTGCTTTCCGAATCAACTGGTGGCAGGGGCCCCTACGTGTATTTATGTTGAAATTAAAGCAGTTGAGGTTTGGTTTAGGGAATATTTCAATTGAAGCAAAATTTTGAAACTTGCTAATTTAAAAAGCTTGGTTCAAATTAACAAGATAAGGAAAAAATGTAAAGATTAAAATGTACTGTTATTCAAATGGAGGGGATGAGATAGTTCTAAGAGACCTAAGGCCAAAAAAAAACCCAAGTTTGTCTCAGAAGAAATGTGAAAAATTGCAATGCGAAATGTTTTTTTTTTTTTTTTAGAAAAATGCTAATGCAAAATGCGTTTTTTCTTTTCTTTTTTTTAATGCATTTTTGGCCCACTTTTTTCAATTTTTCGGCCGCTTCGCGGCCAAATTTTCATTTTTTTCTGAAATTTTTTACAAAAAAAATTTAAAGTGAGTAAAACCTAAAAAAAAATTCTGCAGTCAAAAACCAATTTTAAACATAATGCGTGCAGTCTTCTGAGACAAATTTTTTTTCTTGGCCTAATACAGGGAGAAAGTGATTTTGAAAGGATTTTTGTTTTGTTTTGCTTGAATATGATATAGGCCTATACATAAGCAAACACTCTGTTGAACCTCACATGCAACAAATGAACCTCTGCTATAAGTATTTGATATTAAATATTGACAGAGTAAACACAAATTATGTGCACGTTAGATTCAATAACCTGCAATAGAAGAAAGGTGTAATTTCATTTGACCTAAATTGTTAGAACTGATCAATCGTTGACACATTTTGTGGCAGGGAAGAGTTGTGATATTTCACTACGTTGATGGAAGCCCTTTGGGTTGCCCATTACACAGCTGTGAGTTTTGAGTTCATTTACTGGAAAGGTCCAGTCATGCGGCAAAGCTGAACTGGACAGACATACCTATGATAGGACTGGATGTGTTCAACAGTGTTGCTTGGAAAAATAAATAGATTTCAAATGTTTTCCAATACTAAAGCAGAAAATATATGAAGAGCCTACCATGTACCAGTACCAATGGCTCAGCAATTTTTGTGCACATTTAAAACAATGGTTTAGGTCTTTTAGGATGCCCTAATTTTCCTAAATCTTGAGATTTTTGAATTATGGGATAAGCATGTTTATTATTCAAATTGGAAATATTTATCCCCTATTCTAATTCGTGCACCATATCACTAAATTGCTATCTAGCGAGCCATGAAGTATATGCATTATAGGGAAATGCACTGGATTTGAAAAACAAAACAAAAACAAATTGCTGCAAAAATGATTAAAAAATCAGGTTTTCCTTTCTTGGGATTCAAACAGCAGTCCCAGTTTTAAGCAGCACATAATCAGAAGTATAGTTGCGCAATGTTTCAAACAATTTTAATTTTATGATGCATAAGCCTCATCCTCTGATTTACTTCACAAGAGTTGATATTTCTATATCATCTTAACTGTTGGCCTAATAAAGGATTTCACTGTAGCCTATGGTGTTCTGTGATGCAAACCATCAAAATCAACTGGAATTATGGGAATAACCTTTTCTCAAGGATTCTATTGAGCCATAACTCATCACAAAATGCACCTTTAACAATCCTTGTAAATGAATAGATTTGTGGCAATTAAAGGTCCATGGCCCGATCGCTAAGCCTCGTCCCCAGAAGCCCCACATTTTACCGGAAGTGGTCGACATTTTAGTATCAGAAGAAAGCTACTATTTTTCTCATTTACCCTGTGAAATCTTAGAGCCAAAGGATGTTTGGTTTGGAAATAATGAGCGGAAAATGTGCTCTATTTTGGTCGACCACGATTAATTTTACAAGTACTCTATGGGGCTTACAACATACGTTTTTAGCTCTCACTCAAACGGATTGAAATCATTGGCGCGAAACTTTACAGATGAGGGTTTTGGAGTGAACCAATCTATCAAGATGAAAACTTCAATCATTAAATCGGCCAGCCCCCTTCTAATATGAATCCAAACTTGTAAAACTTGTCCTACCCAGCTTCATGGTTAAAGGTTGTATTTCATGAATGAAATGAGACTCTTCTACAGTGCATTTTTGTGACACACACAGAGAGGTAAAGCACTGCTTGATAGGCGACGCTCAGCACCAAAACTTAAAAAATTGTCTCCCTATCATGGAAATTTACAAAGCATGTTGTATCAAGTTTATTTTCCAAGCACAATATCATAAATCGTACAATAAAGGCGGTGACACAGGAGGAGGTAGTCGACAGGCCAATGAGGCCGTAGGAGATACCCCTGAGTAAAATTAAGTACCAACAAAAACACGGAAAATGCGACGCCGGACTGACAAAATCATGACATCACAACACAAAGTGACATGCCCCAAATTACCGTTTCATAATGTGAAAGTAAGTATTCTTTCAGAGTATTCCGTAAATGTTTGACGGATAGTGCTCCTTTTATGTATGTTTCTAGATAAATCATAGGCTTTCAAAAAATTGTTTTTGAAAAATTCAATATTCTTCATTACTCTCGCAAAAAAGACCAACACACACACACACAGAGAGAAAGATACTCATGGGTGACTTAATAAACCCGATATGTAATATAATGGACCATAAATCAGTACGTGGTAGTAGGAGTAATCAAAGTTTTAACTCCGGTTTTGTCCCAGTGGACAGAGGTGGCCGGATTCACCTCACAATCGTGGCAACCGCCCTTACTCCACCTCATCCAATCTGCATTGATTCAATGCTCTCCATCCTCAACCCAACATCCTACTCTCCTCCTCCAATTGTTTCTTCAAAGTCTTCTTTGGATGCCCTCCTCAACCTCCCACCTCAAACTCAAAAGCCCTACTTAAAAAACATGCTCGTATCCTTCCTCAGCATGTGCCCATACCAGTACACTATTCGCCTTCGCACACCAGTCCACCGCTTCAAACCCAACATCTGCCATCAAGTCCTCAGTTTCTCTCCATCAACTACCATTGCTCTCATCATTGCTCTCTCGTCCTCAGAATCCCCATTCATTTATGTCGCTAAATGAAGGGCCTGTTTTTAAAGGTATTACATGCTATGACCTGTCCGCAAATTATGACATAGAATACTGGCCATTTTGTAGAGTATTCACCATCGAAGGGGTTAAATCACTTTCTGGTAACTGGATCACGCACATTTTTTAGCATTGTGATCACTTTGATCATGGTTCGGGACAGGAAAGCAAGATCCAGATGATATAGTGATAATCGATTACACATAACACTCTAGTTTTGAATTAGGGTATATGAAGTTTTGTGATATGTTTATTAGCGATGCAAGAAGATTAAAAATGTGAACGTTTCCATTGTCGTACTCATCCCCTGCAAATTGGCATGCAGTGATGGCGATTCTTTGTGTATACTGACAGCTAATTGTAGTACACACCATACAGAATAAATATTTAGGTCAATGATATGTTTGAAGGGCAGGGTACACACTGCACTGTATCACACTTCAAAATCTGGGGCATTTGCAGTTAAAAGCTTTTGATCTCGAGTCAGACTTGTCACCCAAAGAAAGTCCAGTATCAGATAAAATTTACTGTTTTGTATTTAATACATTGATTTTCAAGCCAACTACTTGCAAACCATATATGTTAGCACATCCATGTTGGTACATGGATGTTTATGATTTTTTTTCAATGCTCCAGATTTAGCAAATTGCTGCACTCCCTTTAACATTATTATTCAAAGGTCAATGCAATAAAATATTATTCACTCGATAGCTCAAAAATTTTGAAATAAATATATATAATTTGAAAAGTTCCATATTTTAAAGTTTAGCTCTGGAAAAGCTCATCTTTTATTCTCAACTTTAGCAATATTGATCAGTGAGGGAAACTTGCTATTGAATACATATCATAGGAGCCAGAGGCTCTGTGAATTTGTCAATGTAAAGTGTACTTTTCACAATCCATGGCTATCTATCCGTTTAATAACGTAGCGTGTCACAGCTTGTCCATTCCACTATTGAGCTGTCGTTACTGGTCAGTTCCATTGAATGGAAGACTATATCTCAATCCGCAGATTGTAATAAATACTAACTTGTATGCATGTGATGCGAGTATCTACCCTTCGCCACGAGGGGGTTTCAGTGATTACAAATCGTTGGCAAGTGTACCGACAATTTACGAACGTTTAAATTGTTGCGTGTCCACAGGGCTTCCGTAATTCGTTAATACAGCCATTGATTCGTTCAGTACTTTCATGACAGGCCTCAAATGGTTTCTGTAACACGCTGTATGAGCTAAATGGCTTATTGCAAACAGTCAATCTGGCATATTTCTGTCGCAAGGAGTCTTTGAGGAATTTAAAGAAATTGTGTCATATGAGTTGGTGAGGAGAACGTTTTTAGCCCAATTATTTTTTATTGAAGCAGCACATAAAGTATTAAAAGAACTGGATAGTGCTTAGGAAATTGTGATATACCGTACTTGAAAGCTTTTGTGAAATACATCAACAGTTTGCAGAGCAAAAAAAAAAAAAAAAACATCCTGATTGTGGCATATTTTTGTAATGTTTAAAATTGTGCCCAGACAGATCAAAATTCAGTCAGGTATTATTTAAAATAACAATCCTGCATGAGGCAGAACTTAAGTGCTCCTTAGGCCAAGAAAAAGAAAATGATTCGTCTGAGCTTCCCACTCGCATAGGCATAAAAAAAATCAAATTTTATTGCATTTTCAAGAGATTTTAATTTTTTTTAAAAACAAACTGGTCAAGAAAAAAAGGACAATTTGGCTGCGAAGTGGCCGAAAAGTTGTCAAAAATGCAATATAAAAAGAATTTGGAAATGTTTTCGTTCATAACAACAAAAGGAAACATTTTCCTGGGGATTAAATTTCACTGGGGTAATGAAAAAATAAGAACTTTCTTCTGGTACCAAAATGTCAATATTTGTGGAAGAAAGTGGGGGATGAGGTTGTCAATCGGGGTCACCCACCTCAAACAAGAAAGTAATTTGATGTCAATGATCTGTCGGTTTCCTCCTATGTGAAAGATTGAATGTTTCAACCTTCACATTCTCAAAATACATTGTCATAAGCCATAGAGCATAAGCATGACAAAATGTAGTCATTTAAAGGAATTTTTTGTAGTATAAACGAATCTCATTCAATTTAATGCTTACCAACTGTAACAAGTTAACCGCACATATCCACTTCCAGCACATCACCAATCAATATTCTGAAAGCAAATTCAGAACCTAATACTCAATTAATTTAATGCTAATCCTCAGTCATAATTCAGAAAGAAATATTGAAATCATTTCAACTTTTCTCCAGTGTAAACATACTAACCAATATCTCATGTGTGGCCTGGACCTCAGCCTAAAAACATTGAACATTTATTGTTGTAATAACTTGCTGTCAGTTATTAATCCAAACTCAACAAATGATGCTGAAGAGTAGACCAGTCTGTTGCCCCATTGTTGGTAAGTGTACCACAATACCATAATAATAATACATACACACCTGGGTCCTGGTATGTACTGCTGATCAGGTGTAGCAGGTGATGTATCACATTATCAGAATGATAATACATACACCTGGGTCTTGGTATGTAATGCTGATCAGGTGTAGCAGGTGATGTATCACAATACCATAATGACAATACATACACCTGGGTCCTGGTATGTACTGCTGGTCAGGTGTAGCAGGTGATGTATCACAATACCAGAATGACAATACATACACCTGGGTCCTGGTATGTACTGCTTTACTGCTGGTCAGATGTAGCTGGTGAAACATCAAACATGGTGATTGTGGTTATGCATTGAGTGTGTTATATCCATTGGACCACACATTTTAGTGCACACTTGATTTTGTGATACTGCAGATTACACAGGATTGTGAAACTAATTTTAAATAATTCATGCAATAGAAATGTAAGAATTTTGAAGTGATATGCAATCACAATCCTTTATTAAGACCTATTATAAATCTCTGATAAAATGTTCAGGCAATTTCATGTTTTTGAGAAAAGGTAAAAAAGTGGTGTTTTGCAAGGTTAACAAATAGGCACACTGTGCAGACTGTTTTTAAGATTACTCTGTATTGTCATACACCAACTTTTGTTCCAAAGTGACAAGTGATTATGGCTCATTACAGTCAATAGAGAATATCTCTCAATAGATACAAGCAAATGAGACTGAAAAACAAGTATTTTGTATGTTATAGCAATAATGACCTTCCAAAAGTTTTATATTAAAAAAAATCCTGTTAGTACCATTTTTGAGACTGGCTGTATTTTTACAACTAATAAAAATACTACACCAAAATAATAATGCCTTTTGCCTGTTTTTAAAGCTTGATAATCTGGAATGAAGTAATTTGATAAAAATTGAGTTGAATCAAATAAAAGTGTACAATGTAGTCTAATTCATGTATAATCCATGGCCATGTTTAGAAAAAACAGATTGTGTAAAAAGACAAATTTTTTGGCCCTAAAAATTGAAAATGATGGTAACTTTTATGACATTCCTGCTAAGATCACAATAAAGGACTAATATTAAAGCAACACAGCAGATTTGTTGAAGTATCCATACAATTTATTTTGATAAATTAGTGCAGTAATTATCTGGAATCAGGTGTTTGTTGAGAGTACCGTACTCCCTCTTGTCTTCAAAAAAGGTCAAAGGTCAAAAAAACCTTTCAAAAACTTTCAAAAATTAAACTAAAATTTGCCATTTTTTGCTTTCATTGCAGAAGTACAAAGCAAGACTTATTGTGTAGTAATGTGAGTTTTGGCATTGATTTCCCTTCACAGAAAAGTATGCAAAGTGTGTAGGTGTGGTCCTGAAGACCATGACGTCCAGACGACAGACAACGAGCATGTGCGCAGAATCGGCAGCCTCTTCGACGCAGATGAACAATCTAAAACAAAGTACAGGATCCAGAAAATGACAGTGAAGCGATCCAAATTCATGAATGCACCTACTGAAGAAAACCATGCCAACCACAGAGCATCCTCACCGTCAAGTGAAATCACATTTGAGTGGGTGCCACAAGGAGCCAATGAAGAAACGGTAATTATCTCATTTTAGTTTAGTCTGTAGCCTTTAAGATTTGGTCTTTTGTTTTTAGGAGCTGGGAGCAGAATAATAAACGTCAATACAGGGAATACAGGCTAGCCATTTCATACTTTGCTGTAGAAAGCTGAAATGTCCTTTCAGTATGCACACTCTCCATGAAACACTATCTATTCAGTCTAACCTCTGGCAATTTTTGAACCATCTCTGCCCAACCTAGATATCACTATTACTTACTCAACTTGGCAAAGACTTTATGGAGCTATTCTCTTGCCCAAACTAGCATATTTCAGATTCTTTTTTTTATGTCCAACTTGCCCCCAGTAAGTTTGTTGCCTCTGCCATACTATATTGTCCCCTCTCCAAACCAATTGTTATCTTTCCAGTTGAGACGGATTAAACAAAGTTGCATAGTTGAAAGAAATTCCAGACAGACACTCTATTCTAGTGAGGCTCTCGCTTCCACTCACACGTCATAATTGTTTAGTTATGAGAGATTTATTGACTACCTTAAAATCTGGCCTCGGCTCTCATCTGGCCCTCGCTGAAATGCCTGGACTCATGGGCGAAACAGAACAACGTCATGATCTCATGAAAAATAGAAACACTTTGATTTTTCAAAAAGCACAAAAGACAACCACCTAATTTTATAATAAAACGTCAACAATATGCAAAATTTTCTTTATCATCTCACCTTTCACATCTCACTTAACCATAAAAAAGATTGTAAGTCAAGGCAGTGATTCAAACAAAGTTTTTTGGGGGGGGGGGGGGTGGGGAAAAGTCTACCGGTCACAACATTGGAGTCAATAATCTGCATGTTTTAATTGAAGAAACCAAATTTGATTAATTTTAAAACTGCTGACAGATGTATCTAATAAACAGAAGGTTTTGTTTGTAGTTTGTAAAATCCTAATTTTTTTCAGTTTGACCAAAAAAGAAATCCTGCAAAATACTAAAATTCTATCAATGTTTGTTTTACTAAAACTGGGTGATTTCAGGATTTACCTTGTCAGTCAGATCTTAACTTTCAAAAGTAACATATACTAGATTTTTATGGCATTAGATTTTCAAGTAGTTTCAGATTTTGTATATAAGTTGGAAAAGGTTATGAAGACATTGCCAAAAGCTTTAAATTCTTTGTGTTCCGAATTCAATATGAAAGTAATTAGGAGGATGTGTCTTTCTTCCAATAGACGGTCCATGTGTTATCCAAATTTGCAAAAAAGTTTCCTGACATAAAGCTGGATAGCTAATTATCATTTGTCCAAATTGCCATAGAGAGGTGAAAATTAAGATAAAAACTACTGTATATATTAATCATATTGAATTTTTAAATGTTTTCGTAAGATTACAGAGAAACTCCCATTAAACTATTCTTTACATACCGTAGATTAGTAAAACAGTGACATTTAGGTGACTATATATTAACAGTTTGTTTGTTTTTATGGTGTGTGGATCATAAACAATAATTTTTAGCCAAGACTCGGAAATCACTGGGACCTCGTTAGTCCTATCCCCAACTGCAGATAATGCACACATATATTAACTTAATTTGCAATCCAATGCACATGTTAAACAGGAATCACAATGCAACTGATGTAGAGGGCATAAACACAGACCACATTGATTGTGCTTGTACGGTGTTGCTGTCTCACGGCCTTGCTGCACATACCCTATCCCTTTTGAATTTTGTCTGTATGTGGAACGGGAATATTAAAGGATTTCGGTATAGGGTACCCAAGCGTAATGATTTCAATATGATATAACAGACAAGATGGACTTAGGAATAATAGTAGTTACAATTACCGGGCGGTTTGCGGAATGTTATCTCTATTAAAGAGCTATTGAACATCGTGTATCATCAACCCCACGACTGAATACAGATGCACATGTATTGTAGCTCGCTGGATGCTCAACTGAAGTCTACAGTAGGAAGGATGTTAGTAGTCTATGCATGTGTGGACTAAATATTAGTGTACAATATATTGGGAATATAACACTAACAACTAAGGCATAGTAGGCCCCCTACACCATTGGGACTAAACTTCATGTAGAGGAACATTTAATAGTCTTTACAACTCTGATCACCTCCATTAGGCAAAGCTGTTGAATTCTTGTTTGCCAATGAATCAAATGATTTTGACTAACCATGTTTCAGCGAATGCATAAGTAGAGTGACAATTTTGGTTTTGTGGAAGTTCACAATCCTGGTTTCGCTTTCTCCATAAAATGCAAACCAAAAGAAGATATCAGTAGTTTCCCACAATGCAGTTGCTTCTAATGGAGGTTTTGTACAGGTACTGATGTGAAATCGTTAGAGATGAAACATGGCTTAATTGACAGTACTGATTACAAACTTGCATTTTAAGAATGTTTCATCTCTAACGATACACATGACTACCTGTACAAATATCTCTATTGGAAGCAAATGCATTGTGGGAAGCTATGATATCTTCTCTTATAAACTATATTATGTATTCACCTGGATCAAAACATGGATTTTATTTATATTTGACCATTTAAACTGATAGGCATTCAAAAGCGGAAACATTTTGGCTTTTATTTTTTTATAAATGGTTAACTTGCTTTTCTTGTGCAAACTTCTAGTAAGTTGCAAAATGAAATTTTCATAACTCAGGAAAAGCTATGTACATTGATGTGAGTGTGTGCACTATAATTGACTATACTTTGTCTCGTCTGAAGTATGAAGTGGCGACGCGCGCGTACACCCAGTGCCGCCTTTTAGTTGCAGTGCGCTTGCGCTTTACCTACGCGCGCGCTGAACGTCGTCAATGTATACGCCGCGTCGCTACTTCATACTTCGAGCTGGTCAGAGTATAGTGTGTATTGAAATAGACACTCAGCTTTTAATTGTTCATTTCAATCCAAAATCAAATTTAAAAACTTTATTTCCATAATCATTAGAAAAAAGCTAACAATGAATAGGGTTTGAATATGTCTTATGTAAACTTTTTGTGGGCCGCCAGCTATAGCTGGCAGGACCATTTAGCAATCCGTTTGTGCGTGTGTATGTGTGTGTGTTTGTGTGTGTGAATGTATGTGTGTGTCACAATTGTTAAGTTTTTTTTAAATTGACCTCAATTGAAAAGTTTAACTTCAATTGGAACCAAACTTCTGTCATAGGTGCACAATGGGATCCCTCATATGTTGATGAGGTCAAAGGTCATGTTGAAAGGTCAAAGGTCATGTGAGGTCAAGTTGAAAAATGGGCTAAAATGTAAAATTGATCTAAATTGAAAACTTAAAGTTCAATTGGAACCAAACTTTTGTCATAGGTGCACCATGCGATCCTCATGAATATGTTGATGAGATCAAAGGTCACGTGCCAGGGTCAAAGGTCATGGGGCGGCCCACAGCTTATATTCTTTGAATATAGCGAGCGCGAAAGCCGAGAACCACGAAATTCTAGTTCATATCTGTACATATAATTGTGGTGCCCTTTAAAGTGGATTTTCCAGTGATTCCAAGTACAGCAACAACTTGAAATGTCAAAATACGACTTGTGCCTGGTTTTGTATGTAGGAGTGGGTCACAAACAGTCCCGAGAATCGTACTGGATATGGGATGAGAATTTTGAACAGATGGTGTTTTGGTGTGATGTCTTTATGCACTTATCAAAAAATGCCCCGGCCCCTGGGTACCCGGGGATGGCTGGACTTGTACTACCTGATAGCTGGGGAGGTGATCCTTTTTTTTTGTCCGGGTGTACCGGGCGTATGCCGGGACTTGTTCATGGAGTTCACACATGTAAAAAAAACCCAGGATTTTGGGTCGGGACAAATGGAAGCGCAAGTTTCTACAAAAACGTATAAACGTAGTACGACAAAGCTACAATACACAAGATAGAAAGCAGCATAATTAAAAATGAATCGCACAATCAGGTTTGACGCATTTGACGTTTTTGCCCGGCTAGCAGGGGTCGGGACTTGGCCGGGGTTTGACATAAAAATGTTGCCCCGCAGGGCCGGGACTTGGCTGGGACATGGCCGGGGAGTTTAACATTTCAAAAACACACCTCGTGTGCAAGTCCCGGCCATCCCCGGGTACCCAGGGGCCGGGGCATTTTTTGATAGGTGCATTAGCTCAGCAAAATAAACTAGTGTAGAAGAATATTAATAATGCACATTATAGCATGGCTAATTTAGAATTAGTTTAGGCAATGATTCAATTAAGTGTGAAATAAACACATATGAAATAACACTCACAAATGTGTTGTTAATAATTTTGTCAGTTGCAGCAGCAGCCTAGAGTTGCTTTAGAGCACCAAATGAAGTGAACGCATACTAAACGTCAAGCGTGAGGTCCTTTTCCGGCTCTTTTTTTTTTTGTGCTCTAGCTCGGCGAAATGAAAACTTTGTATTAAAAAACCCAGCTTGATTTATAGAGCAGCTAAAGGGCATATTTTCCAGGTAAATGCAAATGATGAGAGGTGAAGAACCTGAGTTGAGTACTGAGTAGTCAATTGATCTTGCCAAAACACTCGGTGCCCAGGCGCAGTACATTGACTACACAAGCCCCAGGTGTGCAGGAAGACGCTACAAGGTTTCTCGACAATTTTTCACGATTCTCTTAATTTGTGTCGGCTGCTAATTGGGGTGGAACTGTGATGTAACAGATTGAGCCATTTGACCTAAATTATAATTTTGACGGAAGGTGACGGGAGTTCACGGCTCGTGTCAATATGGACTGGTTTGGTTTGTGGGCTGGATGTTGATCATCCAAGATGGAGTGAAAATAATGAGGACAGGCTGTTGATGTTAACCTCATTCAGCGCTGGTGGTATTACATTTCATAGTGATGTGATTTTGTGCGGTAATGAAGTGTCCTATCTCGGCTTAAAATAAGGTTTTGTCAAAAATGAAAGCGAAGAAAGAAAATATCCACACTCTTCAGATTTGTACTGCTGTATGAACAGTGATAGGGCTAATGGAGCATTTTGAATTAGATTGAAAAAGATTATAATTCTAACATTATAAGAGGGGAAAGGCTCCTGCGCGAACAGAATATAAAAAAATAAGAAAAACGGAACCTTTGCGTAGGTAAGGGTGGTACTCGAGCTGTAAATTACTTTTTAAATTTTTCTATATGGAAGCAATATGTTGTTGTATTGATTATTTGTCATTTCTTGGAGGTATTGACTGTTACATTTTACCCTGATAATCAATCAGTTATTCATAAAAACACCTGGAACTGTCAATTCTAAGAAGCTGAATTTCAAGTCCCTGTATTTATTAATATTTTAATTCTGCTTATTTTTTTTCGATCGAGAGAGAGAATTAGTAAAATGTGAAGGATTTTTATTGAATTTAAAAAAAATGGAGCGCTCCCAAATTTCCTTGTGCATTTCTAATTGGAATTCTTTTGTATAAATCAGTTTTTGTCATATGTTCTTACCAACTTGTTCCTATTTTGGGATAAGAAAATGTCAAGAGATAAGCAAAGTTAACAAATAGTGTTTTGTACTTGATAAAAAAACATGAATTGGGCACTCTTCTTTTCACCTCTTTGTTGGAAATTTGATTCTTTTCCCATGGTGGGAAAAAGTGGGGTATCTAAAGTTTCCTTCCCAGGAAATTTGACCATTTGGAGGGAAATCTTGTCTTTTTCAGATAAAGAAATGCCTAAAAAATGGTGAGAAATCTATGGGAAATGTGACTATCTTCCCGGGAAATATGCATTTTTCCTGCCCTGATCTTTCCCTTTCCATGGATTCTTTTATCCTTTTCAAATGTATCCAAGCCCGAATAAGACTTAACAGGTTGCTACCATAATCTTCATCGAGACCTGTTGGGTGAGCAGGTCTTGAGTTATCGTTTGGAATGCTCATTATTAATAATGGAATACAGCACTGTTCTGAAGCCATAGTTCATCCATCAATTATGAAAATAGTTGATTAGTTCTAGGTATATGGCAGAGTAACCATAGAATCAAATATGACATGTGGGCGGTAAATAAAATTTGCACATAAAATAAGAATCGGTATTTTTTATTTATTTACCAAGTATCAGGAATTAATGCCTGCATTTCACAAATAAAGGCCCGTTTGGACAATTTCATGTACATGCATGTTCACACACCCAGTCCATGCATATATCATATGCCACATATATCCACATGGCAGCATAGTGCATGCATTTAAACAACATTCCCCCACAGCATGGACTAGACAATAGAGGCAATCATTTTTTGTTTTTGATGCACAGAATACAGATATGATGTTTGCTACATAACAAGACACACACACACACACACACAACCACACCCACACACCCACATGCATGTCAAACATGTACACACACTGTTGCACACACTCACACACACTTGCACATATTTGAGGTTGATCACTGTGTCCTACTTGAAATACATCACACACAACCATGCCATTTGTAGATGCCTTGTAGAAACCCCTGTCAGCTAACATTAGAGAGAGCCCAAATTATAAGCCAAGGTAGTCTTGACATCAAATCCCAAGTCACACAAGCAGCTGAATTGGCAATAGAGTGTAGGGGGAACAAGTACACAAGCAAGCGGTGCAAGTTTTATGAATAATTTGGCAGATTTCTGGCGCTACGATAAAAGCCTTGTATAATTCCAGACTAAAGATACATTCTCAATTTATACAGACATTCTGCACCCATTTAGCTGCAAAGACCTCATGACAGCATGATTTGTGTTTTGAGTTGTGTGTATGTTAATATTTTGTTAAATAGCTTTTTGTGATAGATCAGGTTCATACTAAGGCCAAAAAAAAATTATTGTATTGGAGTAACCCACCCGACACTAAAATTCGGCCCGACCCAAAACTTTTCACCCAACAAAAATTTATGAAAAATCTCATGAAAAAAAAAACAAAAGTCAATCAACGCTTGAACAGGTGTGCTGACTAAAGGCTCTCTCCAAGTTCCCCTAAGTTTTTTGTGCATTGTGTGATTATTTAGCTTGCATGGTCACATAAGCACAGGAAAGTGAATGTTAAAAAAAAAAAAAAAAAATTGCCCACCCTACCCTATTTTGCACTGGCCTGTTACTCCACAACAATTTTTTGGCCTAATTGGTAAGCTTATGGTTTGGAAGAAGGGGCTTAGGTGGGTGGTACATTTGTTAGGGTCCAAAGTTATTTAAAAGTGTGTGTTCTGATCGTCTTTGGGGACCCCCCCTGATTTACCCGGAGGTAGTATCGATTTTGATATCAGATGAAAGGACGTATTTTTCTCATTGTCGTCCTGAAATTTGAGCCCTCAAATCCATTTCATTCCCAAGATATAAACAAAAAACTGACAAATTAATGGTTAACCATCAATATTAGCACAGTATTGAATAGGGCTTTGCAATGTGCATTATTGCTTCTACAATCAAAACCACAAGTTTGTTACCCACTTGATGGGGCGTATGTGCAAGTGCCAGGCTCTCATCAGGTAGAGAACACAATAGACATAAATCGGAACAAGCACCTTTAAGGGTCCCCTATGGTGATATACACTATGGTGGTATACACTTTTTGTTAAATTTTGTTTAGCTTTTTGGTGAAGTGATGGATCAAGTTCATATGTGGTATGTGTATGGACTGAAACTCAGGGCTCATGTGAAGGTGTACACAATAGGTCAAAGGTCAAAGAGATTCATTAGGGTTATTTGTTGTGCACATGTGGAACATGGTTTTGTATGAAATTGCTGTAAAAATTGTGCCATGGTCAAAGTGCCAGTGCTTTTTCTGGTTGAGCATGGTGATATTTCTGTAGTTAGTGCTATGTGTGAAATATGAAACTTGAAGTGAGTGGGGCCTTGCAGATAGTCTAAAAGAACCTGGGGATGAAAACAATGGGTCAGTGCTCTAATTTTGATTCCTCCTTTTTACTGCACTACACAGGCAACAGGACTTAGTTAACCACTTCAATGCGAACCAGGAATACAGGATATGTTTTGACAGAAACCCGCTACAGAGTATTGAACCTTTCTCATAATACTTGTATTACATTGTCAATATTTTATTTTGTGAAATCAAAATCGGATTGGAGATTTTTTACATTATGACCCATTTGCAAGGTCAACATCCAAGCTTAAAGCAAAGGTAAAGGCTGAAATGCATTTTCATACTTGTAGTACAGAAGAAAAAAATTGGCATAATTTTTAACTAAATATCAAATTTTGCAAAAATTTACAGTTAAATATTACAAAAGTAAGATTAAAAACATACACACTTCTAGATATGGTTAGCCTGTGTACAGCAATTTGACTGTCTTTCTTATCATAAGAGCCAAAAACATATGGCAGAAGCGGTAAGTGAGAGACTGGCTGCAAGAGCTAACAATAGACGGAAATCAGTAAATAGTTTAATTTATAAAATCTACATAGTTATTAGAATAAATAAATGCATATTAAGCGTGGGGAACATATTTCAAATGTAGGCTAATATTTGATTTCCTACAGGTTTCAGGCCTGTTCTGGTTAACTTAATTTTTGAGGCACATTTGTTTTTCTGACCTGTGTTATTTCAAATCAGTCAACTTTAAGTGGCTGACGTGTAGTATCTCACAGCGTGTGATGTTAGCTGTAAGTGATCATCTTGTTGCGTGGAAGATGGGCAAATTGAAGTCCATTTCTTAATGGTGATACAAAATCATCTTGATGAGATACATTCGTTGTCAGATTGAAAGAGTGTGGATCATCCATGTTTGTATTCAACTCAAGGTTTACAATTAATTGCTGATGTACGCCCTTATTTCACCCTTCCCTCACCAATTTTTTAGGGCAGTTGCATACATGTCGCAAGCTTTGCTTGGCTGCAGCTGTATGCATCTGTCCACATAGCATACTGGCCACATCATGGATGAATTTGTCCAATGAATAGGCTGTTATCATGGGGTTGTTGATCAGTAAATTTCTTCAGGCCTAATAAACCTGAGAGGGTGGGGTGGGTCCTTTACAACTCAAAAAGTGTTGAAATTAACATAAACTACAAAAACAACAAACAAACTTGTTGGTTTTGCCTTCCTGCAGTAGATCTAAACAAATCATATATGAGGACAGAAAATAAAGATGGGTATGTTATGTCTGGTGCAAACTATAACATGTCCATCAAATCAATGCACAATGTGTCCAGTTGCACCATGGGACATGCTTAATAAGCATTGCTTATACTTTGATTACCACCAAAACTGATATGGAATAATGTAGGTGCAAGACATCGCAAGAGACGCAGTGTGTATATTATGCATGGCGCGTGTGATTCTGTGCAAACGCTGGAGCACATTTGGTTTACATTTACGCATGGAACGATAACCGAATAATTCCTGGTAATTTAGTGGTAATCAAAGTATAGTGCTAACCAATCACAGTGCTTGCCAGTTTCACTGGTTCGGTGTCGGGCATTAAACATTTTTATCTTGCTGGCTTAGCCAAGGAGCAAATGGAGCAAATATTAGCCGTACATCGTCCGTCGTCTGTCATACAACTCAGCCAGGGGATATGCAAGTTTTGCTAGATATTCTTTATTTCTGTCTCCAACTACAGTGCTACAAAAATGCAGAGTTGTACAAGACTGACATTTTTGTCCATTTAGAGTGTTAACAGTGAACCATCTGAATACAAAGCTTTGTGTGGAAGACCATCACTAATACACCTCAAGGCAATAATACATGATTTTGAGTGCAGACAATCCATGTTTTTCCTTCTTATATATGAGAGAGCATGCTTTAGGCAATGCATATTCTAAAGTTTTATTTCAATTGGATTTAGAATATTGAAATCACAAGCAACATTCATATTGCAATGCTCCTTAGGCCACCACCCATAATGGGACAATTAAACTGCTTTCAGCTTCTTTATACTCGTAGGAAGGATTTGGAATGTATAAGCAATTCAATCATGTCAAAATCTCTTGAAAAATTGAGCACACCTCACTCACAAGATCTTATTGTATTTTTGATGGGATAAGTAGTGGAGTTGTAGCTGAAGATCAGAGAGTACACCTAATGGCAAATTAATGAAAGGTACCATATGTTTTAATAAGTGCCTAGGACCCTTGTTTTGGATAACACAAATCTATACTACTAAAAAATTAGATCAATCTGTCTGTCTGTCTGTCTGACAGTCCGGATGTGTTTCATTATGCTTTGACATATGGGACTGATATTTGGCATGAAGGTAGGGGGGGTGGACAGTCTGACCTTTGTTTGCAGAATTTCGGAGTGACCCAAAACGTCAAATGCCATCTAGAGGTCAGTTTGCGTAGAAATGACCTATGACCACCAAATTCGGTCAAAAGGACCGCTGACCTGAGCAAATAACAAATCCGAGGTCAAAGGTCACACCCATTTGGGCAAGAAAGCCAGGTAATCAAGGAAAGCTGGGTGACCACCTAGTTCTCTCAAATTTTAATCAAATTTTATAGACATTAGGCTGCTTTTAAGGTAAAGATCTCATTGAAATGTGTTACTGATGTAGCAGTTGAATATTTTATTTCCCTAAAATAGGTAAAGATGTTATGCCTGTTATGCGATGCTCAGTAGATAATCCCACAGATCATGTGTGTGCAATGGCCCTTGTAATCCCAGAGGATCTCAAATTTGTCACATCAAGCTTAGCAGGGATCTAGACTGAGTGTCTCAAAACAACTTTTCATAAATTTTCCTTGGTTTCCCAAGAGTCGTATTTCATCACAAGATTTACTGAGACTAGCAGTAATACATGGGAATTATCTTTCAGAATAACCCAGCAGAATAGGGCAGCAAAAATTGGTGAAGTACTGAGGAGCTACATCTGAGGAATAAGCCCATTCTGGACTTAAAGTTAAAAAAATTGTGTTTTTGTGTCGCCTGCCTTAGGCAGGAAGACACTGTTGTTGATGTCTGTTGTCGTGAAAAAGGGTTAACATTTGCCTGTAATATCCACATACTTAGATGGATTTAAACCAATCTTGGGTTACAGGTGCAACATGGCATCCCCCATTTGTTGATGAGGTCAAAGGTCATGTGAGGTCAAGTTGTAAGATAGGCTGAAAATGTAAAATTGATTCAATTGAAAAGTTGGAAGTTCAATTGGAACCAAACTTGGTTTGTGGAGCTTACATGCAACCCCTCATTTGTTTATGAGGTCAAAGTGTCACATATCAGGTCAAAGGTCCATGTGAGGCCTATCTTCACAAGCCGCGATGGCAGGCGACAGCGGTCCGAGGACCGATGTATTTTTTAGATTGGGCATCACCGAACATAGCGGTACTGCCTGGCATTTTGAGACGTGTGGGGCCATTAGGGCTGGGGGCTCAACTTCGTTTGGGTAGGGGTGTGCTGTCACTTGAACTGAATTTGTTGCAAACGGTGTCCCATCAGAAACTGATTTTAGACCAACTTTATGTCTTGGGAACTAATTTGTGGCTACTTAGAGAATGTGAAGTGAAAAAATACATATTTTTAATTTTTAGATCTACAGCAGCTCAAATCTTTATTTGTTATGTTTTATTGTAAATAAACTGAAACTGAAACTGAAATTTGACGATTTTTTTGGGCATTTGGAAGTCATAAGAACGGAGCATGCTTGAAAAAGAGAGAGTAAGAAATGGAGAGAGGTGCAAACTGGAGTGTTGGCTGCCACCATATCTGTATGCCATTTTCAAGTCAGTTTCCGCTCCACCTGGGCCCTTTGGGTTATTAATTTTTATCAAAAATTTGACGGTGAACACTTGATAAGAGAATACAGTGCTATCATGGTTCAATATAAATACGCACAACGTGATGTTTGTATGAAAATAAGTCATGGACCCAGCATTTAGCTTCAATAATGTTCAACACATTTATTGGTCCCCCGCCACCCTTTAGTTGGCAAAGGGGGGACTATAGAAATGCCTAGGCGTCTGTGTGTGTGGTGTCACCACTGCGTCCCACGCAAATCTCTGGATCTAAGCAGTTGTGGGGGTCCATCTTCGAACATATATGCATCTCAAGTAGGCGTTGGCTGGATGTAAAGTGAGTCATGTGACATAGGTCAAGGTCCATATGATTAAAATAGGTCAAATTTGTCAAAAATAGAGTTATATTGTTATAGCCTTGTAGCAGATATCTTTTTGATCTTATCAAGTTTGGGTGTCCATCTTCGCACCATAGATGTTGCCCAAGAAGGATTGTGGATGAGTTCGGAGTTGGGGCATGTGGCATGGGGTCAAAGGTCAAATATGGTCAAAATAGGGTCAAATTTGGTCAAAAGGGATTACATTGCTATAACCCTTGGAAATTGTGGCGGATGATGAAACTTGGGGGTGTGATTCACCATTCAGTGCCGAAAATTTTGAAGGTAATTTCAAGGTCATGCGGGGTCATTCAAGGTTCAAATGACTTACATTGCTATAAATCCTTAATCAAGTGTGGTAGGATTATGAAACTTGTGGGTGTGGTCCATTCAGTGCCGAAAATTTGGTGCATTTCAAAGTCATGCGGGGTCATCAAGGTCAATGGCATAAATTGCTATAACCCTTGTCAATTGTGGTAGGCTACTGAATCTTGGTGGGTGTAGTCAGCATTCAATGCCATAAAAATTTGAAGGCATTGCAAGGTATGTGGGTCATCCAGGTCACATCACTAATATGTGTTAGGATGATTGACATTGGTAGGTGTCGGTCCCAGCATTCCGGCCAAAAATTTCAAGGTCATTTCAAGTCATGCGGGGTCATCAAGGTCAAATCATGTATGTGGTAGGATGTAAACTTGAGGGTGTGGTCAACATTCAGTGCCAAAAAATTGGGATGGTCAATTTCAATGGTCATTTGGGGTCAATCCAAGGTCAAATCCATACACTGTATATGGTCATGAAAACTTGATGGTGTAGTAAGCATTCATTGCCGAAAATTTTGAATGGTCATTTCAAGGTCAAGTAGGGTCATCTAAGGTCAAATCCTTACAAATGTGTCAATGGTCAATGGTTAGTAAACAATTACCACATTTGATAAAAAATGCAAACTGCTATGGCAGCATCCTTCAGTGTTTGAGAACCACTTATTTCCGTCACCATTCTCCCTGTGATCTTAAAATTAAATTTCGCTCCATTTACTACCACGACGGGCGGGGGAACTTTGTGGTTCGAGAACCGCCTTGTTCAATCTTCTATCTAAATTTGTTGTAATTTATTTTCAGGAATGGAAAACTTTGCTAGCAAAGTTGCTTTGTTTTGCCTTTTTTTAGGTGCAAGCTTACACTATCTTGGCTCTGTATAGGTGGCATACATGCTTGCTGAGTTCTTGCTGGATACATCAGGTCACAAAATTTGTTGCTGTCTACAACCAATTCCATAGAGCTGGAATAATAAACCAAGAGGGGAATCGCGTGTATTGGAGAAATAGCCCAAGCCCGTAACCGATTTCTCTCACACACAGCGCGCCGTGGTTGTTGCTGCGTAAGCACGCGCGTGTCGTCACTGTTGAGGCGCAAGCACACGCATATAAAAATCTGTGCGTCACGCGTTATGTTATCAGTGTTGCATTCCCCCAGTGTTCCATTGTCTGATCGGCCGATTTTTCTGCAATAATTATGCGAAACCCATTCGATGAAAGAAACCATGCATCTAAAAAGATTCCTGCATTCCTCAATGCACAAAAACAAAAGTAAAATTTTTTTTTTAATACTTAAATTTAATAATTGCTTAGGAAAAGAGATATTTGATTCCGAGTGATAGCATGTGGCATCAGTTGTGTAAATTAAAAAAAAAATTGTTTGTGTTTCACTCAGCTGAGTGTGACGACGTAAAATACCGCGTGTCTGCATAAATATGCATTAGGTTTTCCAAATACGACGATACGTAAACCAATATTGTGGTGCCCAAACTAGAATAGTGAAGTGCATATTGCTCATTATAATCCTTTTGGGCACCTCGATTTTTGGTTCAGCCGTTCGGGAGAATCTCGGGTCTGGTTTATCTTACGTCATTGATGAATTCCAATTTTAATCATCTGTGACCATGCCAAAAAATAGATCTCCCCATTAAAGGCGACTCGTAGACTTCCGGCCCGATTAGGTTGCACTCAATTTTCAAAACAAATTATGGTTTTTGCTACGCTAGATGTGAAATAACTAAGTTCAAATCAAAGTCCCTTCATATAGAAAATCATCACAACCTTTGTTATAAAAGTTTTGGATCCAAAGTTTTCTTATAAACATTATTATAATTTTCACTGTTATAGTGGGCATAAAGGTTTCTGCCAATGAAATGAAAAATCCAATTAAACTCTAACTCTGGATTTAAGCGTTTTTGCTGACTATCTTTATTCTGGATGACTATTTTCATAAACAACAACAAAAATATCTTTCAAAATCTCTGAGTCGACCTTTAAATATAGTAGTAATTTATCCAAAAGAAATAATAATTTGTTGGAGATGTAATCAATGGATACGACAACATACGCATACTTTCAGTTTGAAGCATTTACATTTCTGGCATTTCTTTGAGAGACTCCTTTTTACAGGCATTGTAATCATGTCTGTGTAGGGCCAAATGACTTGGTTGTGATCAAGTATAGACCAAATTAGAGTTTCATACCCTGGGCAAGAACGATCTTCATTAACTAATTACGAGTGGGTGGCAATTTCAGGTAATGACTTAGGGACTTGGTTTTTTGCTTATAATGCTTCTTAAAATAGACACAAACCATTGTATAAAGAATTGATTTGCCACAGAGGTTTACTCCATGTAGTTTCGCGATACATATATAAGGAGTGAGATACTGCTCTGGCTAAACCAGAACTGAATATATCTTAGTCACTAGCAAATCACCACATAATTGGAGGTGTTCAGGGTTGTTTGAGAGAAGTACATGTGGAAAAACAATGCTAATTTGATAAAGCATTGCAATGTGTGGATCAGTGGTGTAACCAGGGGAGGGGGGGCTGCCCTCCCAAGACTAATGGGTGAAAAAGAGGAATAATGGGAACAAGAAGGGATAAATTACGAAAAAAGGACAGAAAGAAAGAGCAAAAAAAGAAGGGAAAGAGAGAAAGGGGTACGAGGAACCATGAGCTTTGAAAGTGGGTCAAACTAATGTGGTTTTGCACGGGTTTCCCCTTAGGCCCAGCTGCATGTTGAAAAGTTGAATTGGGGATGTGCTGACAAACCCCCCCCCCCAACTACGAACCAAGCTGGTATGTGCCTGGTGGGATTACAACTAAAGATATTTGCCCATGCAAGCATATAGTGCTGTGCTTTTTGTTGTAAGAGAAATGGAGCAAAGCGATGTGCAGAAATTAATCTTTATTGTGTCCATTGGGCTGATGACCTCGGGTTATGTAACAAAATGAATCCAATCATGCGTGCGCGTGTAGCTATTTGGAGACAAACCCTTTTTATTGCCTAAGTTAACACTAAAAAACCTATAATGGCCAGTGTATAATATAACACAATTACATTATAACATTTTTAAAAAAAAAAAAAAAAAACAAAAAAACTAAAAAATCTTAAAAAAAAAAAAAAAAAAAAATTTTTTGATCAATTCTAAAATACAACCTCTTCATCTCAAAGATCATGTGTCAAAATCTCATGTGGACTGTTCTGTGATATTGTTTGGCATACCACAAATGCCACATTTTTACTTTTCTTTTCCATACATAAACATGACACGGGTTTGTTTTCATATGGTGTCACTACCTCAACATGTGCCTCAGTCACATGGGGCATGCGTCACAGACAGATAATGTTGCCTGATAATTTTTAATTACTACTCCCAATCCATATGTCTGCATGCCCCATGTAGCTAGCCCATATTTTGCTTTCCACATCAGTTATTCTGTATGAATGGAGAGGAATTAAATGAAATCCTTACTGTTCCCTCGATAATGACCGTGACACTTAGGCACAGCGGGATCACAGTATTCACAGCTATTTATTAACCCGGGTAGATGCAACATATGTTTATGATAATTAAAGTATTTATAAATACATGATATTTAAAATTGTTTGATAGCTTATATAATTTGTTTATTGCCCCTATAGTCCTGAAATTCAGAGATAAATTATACAGAACAATCATTCAAAAGAAGCATGTATTAATGGAGTGCCTGCCATTTTGGATATAAACATTACTTAGTCAATAGGATTTGTGGCGACTTTATATGATGTAAGGGGTCCACTAAGGTGGTTTGAGTACATTCTTTGGTTGCCAATTTTAAGAATAAATGCACTGATATTAAAAACACTTTCCTATATAAGAAGAACTTCAGTGCTCTGAACAGGGGCGGATTCCATGATTTGGAAAAATGTCAAATTACCACCGGGGAGGCGGTAAGGCTTAACTTGTTGCAAATGGGGCTGATTTGCAAGAATTTTCATAATACACCGGGAGGTGCGAGCCCCCCTCCCCCTCCTGATCCGTGCCTGCTGAATCCCATGTTTTTTGTGTGTGTGTGGATTCACCATGAACCTATTAATTTTTGGAAAAATGGCATAGGGGTTTTAGAAATTAATGTATTTGAGGAGATGTGCGTACAATATTGTGCATGATGCCTATGGATTGTTGACATTCAAATTGGCTTTCTGGTTGAAGTTATGAGGATTAAATCAATCTATAACTGGATGGATTCTTGATAGTGACATTAAATGGCCTTGTTGCTAAGTTTATTAGATTGACTCAATAAATTGTCAAAAATGTCCTATATTGTGCTGGTACTATTGCAGACGGATGGGCTAGTGAATGGTGATGCTATGCCCCTCATCAACCAAAAAGGTCAACCTAGAAGGTCAACCTATGGTAGTGGTTGTAGTGACTGGATGTATGGAGATGGATGTTGCTATGTCTCTCATCAACCAAAAGGCAACCTCAAAGGTAACCTGAATAGGTATTTGGTTGAAGTGACTGATGTATGGATGGATGTTGCTATGTCCCTCATCAACCAAAGAGTCACCTAAAAGTTAACCCTGATAGGTAGTGGTGAAGTGATGGAATTATGATGGATGTTTATGTCCCTCACACCAAAAAAGGTCAACCTAAAAGTAAACCTGAAGGTAGTGGTTGAAGGACTGGATTATGGATGGATTTTATGGTATGGTCCCCTCATCAACAAAAAAGGTCAACCTAAATGTAACCGGATAGGATTTGTTTGCAGTGACTGTATGGATGGATGGATTTGCTATTCCTCATCAACCAAAAAGGTCAACCCGAAAGGTAAACCTGATAGGTGTGGTGACGTGACTGATGTGATGGATGGTGTTGCTATGTCACTCATCAACCTAAAAGGTCAACCTTATAGGTAGTGTTGAAGTGACTGGATGTATTGATGGAGTTGCTATGTCTCCCATCAACGAAAGGTCAACCAAAAAGGTCAACCTAATATGTAGTTGGTTGAAGTGACTGGATGGATGGATGGATGTGGCATGTCTCCCTCAACTAAAAAGGTCAACCTAAAAGTTCAACCTAAAAGGTAAACCTAATAGGTACTGGTTGAAGTGACTGGATGAATGGAGGATGTTGCTGCTTGTCCCCCTCATCAACTAAAAAGGTCAACCTAAAAGGTAAACCTAATAGGGAGTGGTGAAGTGACTGGATGTATGGATTGATGTTGCTATGTCACTCATTCAACCTAAAAGGTCAACCTGATAGGTATTGTGAAGGACTGGATGTATGAATCTTGTTTAAAGGCCCGGACTCCCATAACCCCACTCTAAGTTTGATGTACAAGATTTAAATCCATTTTGAATAATAAGAGACTAAAAACATGATTTGTAAACCATAGAATAGTGTGTGAAATTAATATTAATCAACAAATTGGGAAACGTTTTCGCTCATTTCCAACCAAACAACTTTAGCCCCAAGTTTCACAGTGTTAAATGAGGAAAATGTAGGCTTCAGACATACAATTTGACCCTTGTGGTAAATGTGGTCCTGGGGATGGGCTATACCAATAGAGCATAGACCTTTAGGCCTGATCTCCAAACGGATGTTTAACGCTAATCACTGGTTAAATCGCAATTTAAACGCCCGCTAAAATAAAACGCAATTCTCAAAGCATAGTTAACTTTAACGCTGTTTAAATTTTAGCCGAACATCGTTAACATGTCTAAAACGCTGTTTAAACTTAGACTTGGTCCTGGTAGTTTAAGGCGTGTTAACTTCATGTTTTCAATTTCAAATGCCTGGTATTTTCAAATATAGTGATACTCGTGATTAGACCATGCCAAGTCTCTTTTTTCTCTTTCGAGTCGTCAGTTGATTTTTTCTCGTCCATTTTTATTGTCTTGTTTTTATGTCGTGTGTATCTGAATATAAAAGGCCTCCCGCTCCAGTAGATAGCTATTGGCTGATAGCAAATTGCCAACACAGCGACATACAACAGGTTTAAATAGGCCCGCCCCTTGGTTTGGTTTTCTCCATCACTGAGCAAATCTAAAGTCCTACTAAACGTGACATTTGAAGTTTACCCGTGGGCTTCCTGCTTAGCATTTACAACTACGGTAGGCATTATCTGACATATAAATAATGTTTACTCGCACGTAATATAAAAGGTGAAGATAAATCACAGTTCGGTGGATGATATTTACGGCGTTTAAATATCGTGGTTAGCTAAACGACTTGTTAAAATATTTAACCTGCGCTTTTTTGAACTGTGCGTTTAGCTAACCATAGTTTAGGCCTAACCACCGTTTATTTTAAACATCGTTTGAGAATACGGCCCATTATGTTCACAAATGACTGAATCACCATAAGTTGCTACAATTTTTAAATAGCAATTCTGAAGTAAAAGTATCTTATACAGAAAGTAATATGACTGACACGTACAAATGGTGATCTTTTTAAGATGACATGAACACAGCATACTAATATAGATACTGACAGGTTGTAAGCCTCTCAAAACAAGTATCTTGTGTCTTGATGTGTCAAAAAAGGAGACATGAATAAGCACCAGGTTATTTTGCTCAGTGCAGCATGATTAAACACTGATGGCTTAACCTTTAATATAAGACAGGCTACTCAATTTCAAAGTTCTAGGTTTAATTTAAAGAGACGAGGACATTTCCAGAAAGAAGCGCCCCCAATTTTTTTGAACCCGTGTTTTTGCATATTTGAAATGCTTACCAATGTATTAGATCATACCTGAAGTGAATAAGCCGAATACGCCTTCTTTATATAATAAGATGATGAGTCAGTATTTTCTGTTGTGCACAACAGAAAATCAAAGCATGGTTTTCTATGGGGACGATTACGATAGCACTTCAGCAGACAAGTTCAAAACAAGGTTTGCGGTTTTCTTTTGTACTTGTTTGTCCAATTAAAAAAATAGCACATTTTTTGAAGAGCACCCCCAATTTTCAAATTTGTGAGATTTATGCACAGTTATGTTTAGTCTAGTAACTATACCTGTGAATGGTAATGCTCAAAAGTGCACACATGTATACGTTATAAAAGAAGGGATTTTGTAATAGATTCAGGGATCCCTGATCCTAATTCAATGGCAGTGCTGGAAACATGCAAGTTCAGTCCGTCTATTAGAATAATCTCATGGAAATTGTCTAACTTGACTTGCATGAACCAACTGAACAGCTAATGAATGAGCATTGATACGTACATGGCGCTATTTCCCACTTTTTCATATTAGAATGACGTTTTCAGCGGCCATTGAATTATTATCAGGATCTGATATTAATAATTCTAATTACAAAATTCCTTTTAATTCGACACAGATGTTTGAGCTTTACCATTCACACTAGTTTACTAGCCAATTACCAAAGCAACTGTGAAAAAAGCTCAAAATTTTGAAAGTTGGGGGAGTTCTTAATCACATATCTTTTGTTCTTGTCAATAACGTAGGATGTGAACTAGCCTGTCGTGCTATTTTTCTACCATTTCTACTACAGCCTGTGCGCCATTAATTTGGAACTGACATACAGAAATTTTGCTAATGGGTTCAGTGACATCAATCCAAAAAATTATAATAGCAAGTGACTGTAGTGAGGGGTAATGATGCACCGTGATTTTTCACACGAAGTGGGCCTATGGCCATACCCGCTTTTGTTTGCAGCTGATAACACATTCATCACAATCACCTTTTCTCTTTTGCCCAATTCTGTAATTAAACATTCCAATTGTGTTTGCGAGAAAATGTCAAAGTTGGATCCGTGTAAAATATGTCAACCTCACATCCCTGCCCCACGGGGAGGCTTTAAGAAAATCCCTGTTTTTGTGCAAAATCTTTTGCAATTTTGTCACAGGCTTGGCGTTAAGGTGACAGAAATACCAATGTGTGAGCTAGACAGATAACACTAATAAGTTGCTGGCAGGGAAGCTAATACAGTGAATATTTGTCAGGCTCAGCATGTGTTTCATCTTGTGTTTCAGATCATCAAGAATTAAGCTATGCTAATAATGAGAATTGAGTGATTTTTTTCGTATGAAGTCATTTCTCATATCTCTATCTGCCTTTTGAAATTAATCAGTCTCATTTAATGGTATGGCTCGACAGTAATTTGCCAGTAATAATAATATCAATGAGGTAAAAAAAAACATGTTTGTCTTGAAGCTGTGGCAATTATTTAGTCAGAAGGTTGTCACGTTCGTTTTCTCCCCAAAGCATAAGTTTCTAATTTCATTTTGAACAATTTAGTGAAATTTATCTAAATCTCTAGTTTCATGTCAAATCATGCAAGCTTCTTTAAGTTAATGGCATAATTTACTTTAGGTTGAAATGGAATATATGCTTTCCATTAAGCATTGCCACAAAAAACAGCCCCCACTCAAAATCCTTGCCCTCCTTCCCTCAAATGGAGTCATGAAAAGGTAATAATATAGTAGGACATTAAAGGGCAACGAGAATTTGGAGGACACCCAAATATTGTGTTATAATAATAGTAATTCATATAGGATTAGACGCCCAATAGATTTCTTACTTGTAGTTGGCAACAGAAAATGTCTTAAAAGGATGATTTTACTTTGCTTAGATTTCAATTGTAAAATGATAGGCTGAATTTTGTATTTGCTCCTATACAAAATTAGAATTTAATAAGTGTGTACCCAAGAAACATTTCTCAGCTTATCATGCTGATGGGGATATTTTTTAGTGGAAAGCTGTACATCAGGGCAAAATCAGTACTTCTATTTTTTTAGGGGGACACATGATATGTGAAATCTCGTTGCCACTTTTTAAATGTGTTTTTTTTTAAAGAAGTGTTGATGCTCGAAATGATAATTATATCCCCCCCCCCCCATGAAAATATCTCGGTTATGCCACAGACACTGATTGACTGCCTGACCAACATTCGACACACGACCATTTTGGTGGCCTTTGAAACCAGAACAGTGTCTAGCTAGTCTTGGTTGAACAGAAAATGTCGTCCAAGACTTCTGAATCGGATAATTCAAGATGCATTTTAAAAGTGATATTGGCAATGTCGCCAGACAAATGTCAGCATGTTGTAAGTATGTCAGATGCCTTTTTAAGTCTCACAAAGAACAGGACTGTACCACTTAATGGACAATATAAAAAATAAGTGATCAAAATAATTTTAAAAATACTGGAGATTTTTTGGGGATCAAATTTCTCTCAATTGCACTTTATCAGCGGTAGAGGACACTACAGAACGTTTTTAAGGTTTATTGGACAAACATAACGAAAGAAAACAAAAACATTGTTTTGAATTTGCTTGCTATCGCTACTCATCCCCATAGAAAAACCCTGCTTGATTTCAGTTATGCACAACAGAAAATACTCCTCATCATTGATTACATAAGATGGGTATTAGGGATTCACTTCAGGTGTGAATCTCATACATTGGTAAGCCTTACAAATATGTAAAAAACCTGGATTCGAAAAAAAAATTGGGCCGCGTCTCTCTGGAAATGTCCTTGTGTGTCTTTAACCTCAACACATTTCTATTCTTTAACAATAAACCCTCTTTGAAGAAGTCTGAAATAAATAATGTCTGGGATTGTTTTTGAAAATAACCCACAATTTCCACATTGTTCCAAAAGTAGAGGGGCTGTTGGGCCCCCTCGAACCCCACACACCGTTGTGCAACATCTGTGCTTATTCCTCCAAATTTTCAGTCGCATTCCCACATCAAGCTTTATTTTTTATACCAACTACATCTGCTGGGACACTTTCCTGGCACCTAAAATTTGATTGGACAATTAATACTTGTACTAAAATTTATATTGGTGCTTATTAGGATGATTACAGTATTCTGCAAACCATGTATATGATACAATAAACTGAAATTGGCTAGGCATAGTGGTATGCATCAGTACTAGTAATTACCACTCGGTGAAGTTCTGGAACATGCCTGTGAGATAAAAGGAGAAATGTTCGTTACTTACTGATAGACTGTTTGTAGGTATTGTGTGATGTGGAATACCTGACATACTTCTTGAAGTGGGAGGGAAGAGAGGAAGTGTGGTACATAGAATGTTGAGAAATGTGCCATTAGCAAAGAATATCATTTCCACACAATTGAGGTAAAAATTCCAGTTGCCTGTCAGTGGAATTAGGAGGCATTTACATATGCAGTATTTCAGTGTAAATTTCCAACCAAAATCAAAAAACAAAAAAACACGCGTTTTTAACCTAATTTTGTAAAAAAAAATATAAAAATCAGTCATCATGAAGTGTGTGAATTAACATGAAATGTGAAATGCGCTTAGGTCTTGGGGCAATATTTAAATTGTGTTTTCGTTCCTGGGGCTTGTAAGGGATACTTAATGAAAAGGTAGAGATTGTTTTCAATTACTTTGATTGATATGAGACCATGTAATCATACTACCACCCAAATTGAATCATATCTGGTACGTCAAAAAGGGTGGACACCCCTGCACTAAACCAATGTGTCTAAAGGTGCAATGAGAGATTTCACATTTCAGGTGTCCCTAAAAATTTTGAAAGCCCTGATTTTTGTACTGATGTTAAGCTTTCCATCAAAAATACTTATAAAGACACTTTGTAGCTTAATACAAGATAAGAAATGTAATCTTTATAAAATCACTGCATATGATGCAATAACTGGATGCCTTGAAATCTCTCATTGCACCTTTAAATTACAAAATGTACCTTTAAGCCACAAAATGTACCTTTAAGCCATGGACTGCCTTTTATTCAGATGGAACATTTCCCTCAATTTTTTTTTAAGTGGGCAAAAAAAAGTGTAACAATAGCTCGTGCCAAACGATTCTGAAACAACCATCTGGGGGCCTTGAGAGTTTTATGAGCTTTGTACATGTGCTTATGTAATGGGAATGAAAAAATGCAGCTATTTTCTGTACATGCTTTGCATATTATTTGTCAGAAATGTCACATTTTGAGGCACCCTGTAAATGTTTCTAGAAGTCTTGCCTATTGTGAATTGTTAAATGATTGACTAATTTGTATTCAATTAATTGAGCCACTTAATTTTAATGGTTTTTTCTTAAACTAATGTTTGTCATAAAAGACAAGTGTTTTGACCTGACATATTTACCCAATTTTGACAGCAACTCTGTAAATTCCTAAAGGTCAGCTCCATTCATATAAACCTTATCTTAGCTCTACTACAAAGCAAATCTGTGTTCAGCATTATATTTACAGTAAAGCTACTAGTGCCATATGCATTGTACAGTTTGTTGAGTGTATGGAACCAAAATTTAAGCAACGATTACCAGCGATTGGCACATCATAAAAAATTCACATTAGAGCAAGGCAATGTATTTTTTAGGGGACCAGAGTTCTTCAGTTTTAAAATGTTGAACAAATCCCTGTTTTTTCATTGTCAGAGGTGTGGCCAAGAGAAGATATCAGTAGCTTCCCACAATGCATTGCTTCCAATGGAGATTTTTGCACAGGTAGTCATGCGAATCGTTAGAGATGAAACATTCTTAAAATGCAAGTTTGTGATCAGTACTGTTAAATTAGTCATGTTTCATCTCTAACGATTTACACCAGTACCTGTACAAAAACCTCCATTGGGAGCAATGCATTGTGGGAAGCTACTGGAATCTTCTCGTGGTGTGGCCTACCAATGATTATGCCACGAATGGATCATGCATAGCTCAGCAATAAGCAAGACATATGTACTTAATACATTTCATGTTATGTTAAAGGGGTATATGTGATCCATAGCCTCATCCCCCGATGCTAAAAAAGTTGGATTTTTTTTTATCATCTGACCATTGCCTAAGGTTAGATTTGTGCCTAATCTTACATGCAAAATTTGATCTACTCTGAAGGAAATTTGGCAATTTGTTGTTTTCTGTCCGTAAACAGAGAGAACTCACAACACAGTGGCCCTTGGAGTGCTTGTGATACATGGACAGTTGCTCATAAATAAAAACGCACTCATGAATCAACTGACATTTTGAAAAATAAACCCTGTCTTATGGGATATCTGGTGAAAACCGTAAACCAAAAATAAGATGCTAGGATTGTGAAATGCACCTTAATAATGAGCATGACCCAGTGTATTAATTTTGAAGTGCAGGATTAGATGTGTGGATCCCTAGCTATCCCTATTGAAGTGATGTAAATTACTTAAGAGCCCCATTTCTACCCCACATAATTTAGGCACTTGAGTATACATACCCTGAAACTAAACACCATTGATATTTGGCAAACAAACCTCAGTTACCAGCAATTGCGAGTTCCAATTTATATGTACTAGCATTATGGAACCTCATTTGTCATTATATGACATAGAGCATAAAATCTTGTATTTAGCCTAGAACCCTATGCATGCCTAGAAACAAAAATGGTGGAAAGGCCTTCGCATGCATTTATTAAGAGAGCTAATATGTGGATGAATTATGGCCTAGGAAGCACTTAATATTACGATTAGTCATACATTACTAGGGGATTGCTCAATGAGCTTAATTGAAAGACGTAACTGTCAGCAATATGCCCAGGTACGGTGTTGTATAATATAGGGTGGGTCAAAAACATTAAAATAATGTTCCATTTTAAAGTAATAATAGGAGACGATAATCTGAGAATTGTCGCTATTTGGTAGTCCAAATTTTGATCACAAGGGTTGATCGCCATCCCAGTCACCTTAACATGCCAGTAATGAGATGTTATGTTAAAAACAGCTCAACGAAGGAGTCTGTGAGATCAATAGAAAGAAAAAGGATTAAGTTATTATAAATAACCGTATTGGTATGCATTCACATACAAAACACCATACATTGACAAACTTAATGAACAGTGACGACATGTTCCTGTGCATGTATTACATGGGCTGTGGATGTTGACGTTTTCCCATGATGCATCGGAGAGAACATTGCCTCTCATCGTACTGTATTGTGAATAGCAACAGTACAGAAACCCAAATGTTATCTCAAATGAATACCATAACACCTAAAAACAAATATATCGGAAGTTTTAGGTCGTCCTATAGGTAAGACCTTGTGGCAGTATGATTCTTGTGTGTGTCCCTCCGTGTGTCAAATTTTTGGCATACACTTTTGGTTAAAATGGTGTCTAACTTTTTATTACAGTGATGGATTAAATTTGTACTTGGTATGCTTATACATTGAGAAAAGGGGTCTTATGTGGGGTAACAGATGAGGTCATAGGTCATTAAGAGGTTATTTAGGGTGAATAGGGTCATATCTTATACATGTGCCACATTATAATGGTATGTCAGATTCAAATGAAATTTTGGAATTAAAGTATGTTGGTGATGGCCTTCCTGCGAAATGGAGAAAAATATACTAAGTGTTATTATTTGACAAAGAAATTTGAAAAAAATAGCCATTTTCAAGGATATTTATTAAATTATAAGAAAGCCATAAAGTGCTAGAATCACAAAATGCACCTTTAATTAAAGGGGGATGACCCGATTTAAGTCTATAAATTTTTCATCTTGATAGAATGGCCTTCACCCCAAAACCCCATCTGTAAAATTTCGCGCCGATATTTCAACCTGTTTTGAAGTGAGAGCTAAAAATGTGATTTTTAAATCCCCATAGAGTACTGTGTAAAATTAATATTGGTCGACCAAAATGAGCATATTTTCACTCATAACATCCAAACCAAGCAATCATCCTTTTAATAGTCCTAAGATTTCACAGGGTAAATGAGAAAAATAGTAGCTTTCTTCTGATACCAAAATTTTGACCACTTCCTGTAAAATTTGGGGTCCCTTACAGCCATCGCGTGCAGTTTACTGACGCAACCATCAATTCTCGCACTGATGTCACTGCACGGAGGTAGGGAACTGGAGTATAGTTAAAAGATGTACATGCATAGTGTAAATAATGCTTTAAGGTTTTGGATTGCTTGATTTTAGACAAGACATTCTTTCTCTTTAGCAGCAATCAATGGCATCAATTTGTACAAATAAATTGCTTTAATTTTTAAATTTTGATGTCAAAATATTTGAAGGTTGCAAAATTTTGTGACAAGGCAAGTTTGAGATGCAAATTGACATGTTGAGCAAAGTTGTCCTTGTTAAATTGAATCAAGGTTGTCACAGACTGCAGGAGGTATTAACAAATACAGCAAAAAGGATTTTTTAATATTTGATGAGCATTGGTGAACACTTGTTGGAACTACTCAGTTGCATTAGTGACATTGTAATGGCATGCATCTTGTTGTAATCGTGGGTCTATGTTAAGGCCAATAAAATAAAGTTTTGTCCTAGAAATCTGTTGTGCCCATTTCTTGCAGCTTATATTATTGAAATATAAATATCAAATATCTTATTATACTTTTTACAATTTTAGAATTTAAGATTTCACTTAAAGCAGCACTGGCACATTTTCACAAATATGAAATTTCTTCAATTTGCTCGCAAATGATAGTCTAGGCCATTGGAAGAATAGAGATATATTTTACACATAAAAATAACATACCCAAAAACAAATAGACCGTATTCAATATGACGTCAGCCACCAGACATGTTGGTGGACAAGATGCATACATTCCAGGACTACAATACATTAACCCTAACCCGGACCGGGTGGTTTTGCCGAACATCGTCCCAGACGCAACGAGAAGCATTCTATTTTTTTTAACGGCCCAGATGCAATGAGAAACAAATTTTGCGTTTCATTGCATCTCGGACCTTTTCCCGGCACAGGAATAAGTAGCGTACAGTCGTTAACAGCTGAGATGCAATGAGAAACATCGCGTCATTTTCCGGAAAGACGTCCCAGATGCAACGAGAAACATCGCATCATTTTCCGGAAAGACGTCCCAGATGCAACGAGAAACATCGCATCATTTTCCGGAAAGACGTCCCAGATGCAACGAGAAGCATCGTGTGCGAATGCAATGAGAAGCATTGCGCCTTCTGCGGGCAAACCGTCCGAGATGCAATGAAAAGCATCGCATCATTTTCCGGAAAGACGTCCCAGATGCAACGAGAAGCATCGCGTCATTTTCCAGAAAGACGTCCCAGATGGAACGAGGAACATCGCGTCATTTTCCGGAAAGACGTCCCCGATGCAACGAGGAACGTCGCTTCATTTTCCGGGAAGACGTCCCAGATGCAATGAGGTGCAATGAGAGTCATTTTCGCGACAGAAAATAGTTGTTGACGGCCGAGATGCACCGAGAAACATTTTCCGACCGGTACCACAGTTTTGTTGCCTCTCATTGCATCTCGTTCGCATTAGGGTTAAGCTGTCAATCGATCCATGTTTAGCGATTGCACAGGGATCATTGACAGGTGAATGTATTGTAGTACTGGAATGCGTCTATCTTGTCCACCAACATGGCTGGCTGTTGAATATGGTCTATAGGGACATAAATGAGAGGCAAAAGACATGTAATTTGTAGGCTAACTTTAAGTTTGTGGTAACTTTAAACAACAAATATGTCTATTACATGAATATCATAGACTCGTACTCATTGATATTAAAACCACAAAGGTCACAGATTGGTCAAATAGGGTGCATGCCATGGGAATCAAATCTGGTGTGTATTTTCTTGTGTTTAAATGCCATTTCCGTCGTCTGCTGAATAAATGTCGCCGGAGTCATTTTATTATAAAATCGTTTTGTTTACCTATAAGGGTGCTGATTTGGGCTTAATAATTTCAGCTGAGGGCTAATGTATATAGAAGCTTTACAACCATGCAAAAATATAAATTTTTAAAAATCTTGAGGGCGCACTATTTTTCAAATGTGCCAGTGTCTCTTTGAAAGTAACTGAGTCAAAGTATTCTGTTACATTCAGGGCTGAAAAAAAAAACATTTCCCGGGAAGCGAGTCACAATTCTTACAGATTTTTAAAGTTTTTCTTTATCTGAAAAGTTAAAATTTCCCAAAATGATCAAATTTCCTGGGAAGGAGCTTCCTAGATTCCCAACTTCTTCCCACCCTTGGTTACAATATTTGAAAACAGAGATATTGGCAAAAACTACCATCTTCCATAGATGGATTGTGTACACTCGGTTGATGATCTGCATGATTGCAGGGTAGGGTGCCGTGCGTAGTACTTGTGTGGCTACTGTAGATCAAACTCACAGCGTAATCTGAGTTTTCTGTTCATTCTTTTCACTTGTTTTCTATTTTTAGTACAAAACAAAATGGATACACTAAGGGGTTTGGTGATACTCAATTCAAAATTTAAAGATGGTTTAAAAAGGAGCAAAATGGTAAAAACTGATAAAGCATATTTAACTTGTCTAATGATATTTGCCTAATAAACATGTAGCTATATGTCTGTAGGTCCATCTGCAAAAAACACAAAAAGGAAAATTTCTCACTGGGGTAAAATGTTCTGGGAAGGAGCTTCCAAAAATGTCCATATTTTGTATCCCTGGCTGCATGTCGGTATCCACCTCCTGTCACATATTAGGTAATTTCAGAATAGCCACAAGGGTCTAGGCACTTCAGAGAAGACATATTACTATACACCTACTGGTGACGATACATAGCCACTGCATCGCAAATGACATGTCAGTATGTTGTGCAGTAACTGCCTGAGTAAAAACAGAGTAACTATAGCAAAGGCTATACTGCGAGCAAGTGCGAGCAAGCGCTATGTATAACTTCAAAAAAGAGGTCATCATAATGCATAATGTCCTCAGGATGACCACTGAAAAGCACGCATAATTTGCATTGTGTTGTGCTGTTTATGAATTGGCCATGAAAGTTCCAAAAATCACAAAACACACCTTTACATTTGTCTTTGTTTTTAATTAATTGGGAGGGCTGGGCTTGGGTAGCTATTGTTTACTATTTAAATGCCAGACCTTGAACTGTGAAACTCAGTATTGTTGATATCCATTGCTATATTCCTTGACTGATATGAAGGTGGTGTACTTCACCTTGTCAAACAGGGTTTTAGGCCAGGCTTCCTGTTGGACTTGGGGGATATTAAATTCACCCTTGGATCCAATTAAACAATCAGTGATCAAATACTAGTAGAATGCCTGTGAAGACCAATGATACCTAAGAAAGGTACAGGAATAGCTGCAAGAGACACAGTAGATCTGGTAACATATTCTGCAGGGATACCATATCACTAGAAAGGAACTGGAAATTTGACTGGAAAAGTTGGCCAGATCTTGTGACATATAGTGTTTCTGGAGGAATTCAGGCATCTAAAGGTTGGATAGAAATACTGCAATTTCTCTTATTGTATCATAGACTCATTCATAGTAGCTTGAATTTAGCAGTTGATGTCAGTCTGTATACTTGTTATAAATAGAGTATGACTGTTGCAAACAAAATAACTAGATGAATTTGGAATATGTTAGCCTAGATACCTATCTTGCTGTAGCTGAGATCTCCCCTAGATAATCAGATCTGCAATAAACAAAATATTTTCAGAGAATGGGTATTATACAAAATAATGTAAATTCATCAAGTGTGTGTGGTAATAAAATCTAAAATGTCA
This sequence comes from Ophioderma brevispina, assembly GCA_023653785.1. Lineage (NCBI taxonomy): Eukaryota > Metazoa > Echinodermata > Ophiuroidea > Amphilepidida > Ophiodermatidae > Ophioderma > Ophioderma brevispina. The sequence goes on from JAMKCH010018404.1 coordinate 91,337, forward strand.
TGCTCTGAAATTTTCATCTTTGATTTTTAACATTATTTTGATCTTACTTGAGATTTTGGTTTCTATTTATATTGCCTTAGTTTTGCATCAATAATGCCGTGTGATAGTGAGCAAATTATGTCAAATGGGTTATCTTTTTTAACCTTCATTTTGTAAGCATACTGACACAATTTACAGATGTTATTGATTATTTCTTTTTCAGTATGCAGGGTGAAAATTTTAATGGTGAGGACCACTTTTGAAGTGTCTTAGAATTTATTTATCCAAGTAGGTTGATAGGATATCAGTCTTGTTATTTATTCTGTAGCTTATTAAATTTGAACTGTTGAATGGTAGTAAGTGCTTGAAACCCAACAGTTGAAAGCCTCATATGTGTTTATGCAATCAACCACTTTGCTTTGACTTCTTTGTGGCTCAACCATGTTACTGCTAAAAACAATGAAACAATTAACCCTAAACTAAAAAGATCCAGAAAAAGTGTTTGCAGGAATTTGAACTAAAAATTGTTCTATAATTTTTGGGTATCCGCATAGTGGTGTAAACATCATGGAATAAAACATGAAACTGGGGTAAACCATTAGCCACAAAGAAAAGGGTTCAGAATTGTGTAGACTACCTTATTTTCTAATAATTTTGTGATGCCTTTGGTTAACATCATGCTTATAATTCTGATATATGTTCCACTTTGAGTGTCTTAAACTGTGTCTGTGCATGCATGTGCATGTGCCATTAAAAATGGCAAATTTAATCAAAATACCCGGGGGGGGGGGGCACTTGTATTCAAAGGTGGATATGATGCGTGAACATGGACTTTCAAAATGCACCCTAAACATGTATTTTCACCGACTAAAAACAAGCTAAAACATACCCTAAACAAGTATTTTTATCTGTTTATGATACCCTCAACATGTACGCAGTGCATTGAATCGTAAATATACCCTTTATTATCTTGCTTTGCTTTACTTGCCAAGTTCCGATTACAATATTTTGGATGATTTTGATCCCTGCTTAATGAGATTTAACATGACAATTTCAGGGTTAAGAAAAAAACATACCCTTTTTTCCATATTTTGCTGTTTTTGACACCCTAAACGATGTACATCGCCTGTTGGAAAAAAGACACCCTTTTTACGCGTTTTCTTGTTCACGCATCATATCCACCTTTGAATACAAGTGGCCCCCCAGGCAAAATACTGAAGCAAAACTAACAAAAAATTATAATAGTACATTTCTCATGGTAACCTCATCATGCTGTATGTTTGGTTGCCAGGTTATATGTATGATTGGCTACTGTTATAGTCTGATCAATATGTCCAATTGCTCAAGTATCATGTTGCCAAAATATTTTCCTGAATGTTATCTTCTTGTTGAACTGGACAACAGAATAATTTCAAGACAGATGGAGTGGTGGATGTCAAGTAGTGTATCATAGCTGTTACAAGCTGCTATCAGTAGCTTGGCAACGGCATATGGTAGCTAGCAGTTAAAGGGTACTACCCGCGATCAACTCAGCCTCACCCCACACTCACACACCACCAAACCTGAGATTTTTGTATATCATTAGAAAGCATGTATTTGTCTCATTTTATCTGCAAAATGTTTTGTCTGAACTCTTCCCATTTGGACTTTTGGAGTTCACAAGTTCCGGAAATTATTTGTACTTGTAGAGTAACCTGTTGGCTATTATGCACTTGTCAATTTCAAACCCGGCCCTGGGGGTCCCGGGGACATAGCGGGGTATATGCCGGGACATAGCCGGGCATGTACAAAAAATATTGCCCGCAAGCCGGGATGTTAGCCAGACTTGGCTGGGAAGGTACGTTAGCTTGTCCCCGCCCTGCCGGGACAATCATTGATAATAGCTGGAACATTGAAGCCGGGAGGTACAAAAATTTTCCCGGCTCCGCCGGGACCATAACGGGACTCTAACGCATGTGTCACACCATATAACACCAGGCTATCAGTGAGCAGTATCATGCATTTCCAACAAGATGCTTGAGTGCCTCCCCCTGGGCAGGGTCGCAATGATTGATGCCCACTGACAGAATACGGCATGGGCATATATTCAAGTTTATTTTAGCAAGTCACTATCACAGAGTAGGCTGACAAAACGACAATCACCATGGTGATCTTGTTTGGCTAAAGTTTCCGTTGGCAGATATGATGCAGGGTTTTTAGATATTACTCTGCTACGTTTAGTGGTCCGATATCGCCGTGGCTAATGTGAACTTACTTTTTTTTTAAGCAAACCACCTAAACAGTTTTGTTTCTAAAACATAACTTCCGATGTTGTGAAATTTCCGCTCGGTTCTGACACTCCGGCGATCCAAAATGTAGCATGATTTTATATAGCTATAGACCTGTTGTCGCATAGCCGGGACCGAGCTGGGATTGTACAGAGTTTTAAGCAGTCCCCGCCCCCATTGCCCGAGAATATACGGGGATTGTCACACCGAAGCCCGGCTAGTAGGGGCCGGGACATAGCGGGGGATGTACAAAAAATGTAAGCCCGGCTACCCGGGATTTGCCGTGTTAATTTTGAGCGGGGACAAATCGGTGGTGTACAACAGCAAAATGTACATTCACGGCTAAGTCCCCGCTATGTCCAGGGACCCCCAGGGCCAGGATTGAAATTGACAAGTGCATATATCATAAGTACACATAATTACCACTCACATTCAAGTGGCATGTCTGACTGAAACAAAATTTATGTTGGCAATGGCCTTTCCTAAAACACAATGAAAATTACATGTTATGATTGCATGGGGCACCTTTAACCAAGTGATGTTACAGTGTCAAATAATACATGCCATATTAAGAACTTAACAAATTTAACCTGTTCCATGTTTAAGATTAGAGGGAGACCATTTCTTTACATCTCAGGGGATTTTACTATGGTAACCAAAGCATACAATGTACGTAAGCCGTGTGTGGGGTTTCTTTGATCAGTCTATATCAAAAGTGTGTGTATGTTTGTGTAGGTTTACATCAAACATTCCAGATGTTATTTTTAATCAAGGTATTGTGGTGTCCTTCAACAGTGTAAAAAAAGTGCATATTGTGATCAATATTTTCAAATAAATCCAATTTGGAATGATCACAGAAACTGGCAATTGAGGCCTAAAAACATAAATGTTGTGTTGCTCAGCTTGATCAACCCTTAAACAACACAAAAAAAGTACTGTTATAAAAATGCCCCCCTGAAAAAAAAATCTGGTGGTTTGAAAAGTTGCAGCAAATTGAACCCAAATTGCACAAATAGAAGAATCCTAATCAACTGACCCACCCACCTTAGAATGTTTATTGGGGGTAACGCATAACAATTTATTTGTTAGGTTGATCACCAGGTTTCTATTTTGCTCTTAAAGGGATTAGCAGCGATATATGCGAGAGAATCGAAAAATGTGCAAATGCATTTTTTAACTTATAAATCGGGGATAAGTGTGTACAATTCTGTATAACTGCTTTAATGTAGAAACCAACTACCAAATAGTGAAAAATGAAGTATTTGAGGAAATTTGTCATACTGTCTCCCGCATATACACATATAGCGTTTTTCTTTTGAGCATCCAGTATTTTACCGGTGAGATATTTCCTCGGTAAATAGTGTATGATAGTGGAGAGAGGGCAATTTCTACTGGAGTGAGCATTCGGGGAAATAGCCGACTTCAGTGACCCAAGTGAAATTTGCCGGGTAGAGATCATTCACGGGTAAATATTGCAATGCATTGTGGATTGACCCCAGGCCAGGGACTGATAGCACAGTTCTGTAAGCTTCTGTAATATGGCCATATGTCTTTCCTTTGTGTTGTTGATTCACGATATTCGCCCCAGATCTGATGTCCTGTTGAGCGAGATGCTTAGTTACTTCAGCACCAAGCATTACGCTAAAGAACACAACGAGCATGGCATATTTTAGTTGCAGTTGTTTCACTGCTCCATGCATCAACCTGTGTGTTGTTGATCTAAATTGTAAGCTGCGGCGTTACTTCAGTGACCCAGCCAATTTCTGGCTTCTCTACTGCATACGCACTGATGTGGAGCAGGATCTTTTTCTATTGACGTGATCCGGTATGTTCTCGGGTAAAAATCCTTCCAAAACAAGGATGGTTGCCAGAGAAAATTTCCCTGGTAAAAGTAGCAAATACCTGAGAAGGTCATTTTCTATTAACCAGTTTTAATCCTTTACCTGGTTCGATCCGGTAAATATTGCTCAATAGAAAAATGCCTATAGAGCGATGGCTTCTCAAAATCTACACTGAACAGCTGATTGTGGTTTACACCAGTAGGCCTACAGAATAGACGAAAGACCAGTGTTTGTGTTTGAGGTCAAACTGTATAGATCATAGTGCACAATATCACGCTTAATATCTGGGATATTCACAGGTAGAGGCTTTTTGATCTCGAGTCGGAATTTTGATACGCACATGTAAAAATTACAGAATCATAAAAAGTACTGCCTTGTCTTTAATACATGGATTTCAAGCCAACCACTTGCAAGTTATATTAGCATATCCATGACAGTAACAAAAATATGAATTTTGGTGATTTTTTTTCAATGTTTTGGATTAGCAAATTGCTGCTTATGTCAGCCAGCATACTTAGCCATGTCCCATAAATACCCTCTGGACATCTTGTACTAGTTGTCAAGCATCACAGCATCCCACATTCATAAAAGGGTGTGATTATGCCACAAATTTCACAAATAATAAGTTGCACCCAACATTTGCAAGAGTGTCGTCACTGGGATTGAAAACAAAACTTGATAATAGTCCATTTGGTAAGATACATACCTTCAATTTTTCCTTGTCTTTAAGATTTTGGCATAATTGTGTTTGTTTTTAATAAACTAAACTCCCTCAGTTCTTTAGGTGTGAAAGATTTCCGTCGTGAAATTGTGATTTTTGTAATTAAAATTGGGGCCCGATCTGAATCCCTGTATATGGTAAAGAGGATTTTTCATTAAGCTCTTTGACAATTTTGACCTTGTGGGACTCAAAGTGAAATTGTTGAGTTTGTCAAGACATTGTCTTTAGTTTAAGAAAAAAATCAGAGAAAATTGTGCTTTGTAATATTCTCAGAAAACATAGATCATTTAAATTGAGCTTGATCTAGCATTTCTCTAAATTGCTTGCAACAAACAGCCATCTGATAACAGCCATATTGAGATCTCTGAAAAGCAGCTAAAGCATGTGTTAACTATTAAGATTTTAGCCTATCCCTAGTGTTTAAAGGTGCAGCGAGAGATATCACATATCAGGTGTCCCTAAAAAATAGAAAGTACTGATTTTTGCCTTGATGTAAAGCTTTCCATCAATAATATCCATATCTGAAAGGATTGAATTGAGAAATGTTTCTTTGGTACAAAAATATAAAAATGTCCAATTTCATATAGGAGCAAATACAAAATTCAGCCTATGTTTTATATTGAAATATAAGCAAATCAAAATCACCTTTTTCTCTTTTAAGACATTCCTGTAGCCAAATATAAGGTAAGAAATCTATTGAGTGTCTAATCTATATGAAATTACTATTATGACACAATATTTGGGTGCCTCAAAATCTCTCCACATCCATAGCTAAATGACTGAATGCATAAAATATAGTCAGAGAGTTTTGTTTTTCAACTCCTAGAAAATGTAAAAATCAACTTGTTCGTTCAATGATGTTTAATGCCAAACTATATACATGTAGTCTTTAGTTACTCCAGATACTGTTGCATGCATTAATAGTAATCTTCATAATAGATCCATGCAATTTGCAGATTGCTGCAAAGACTATACCTATTGACGAATCACCAGATGAGAGATCCTAACTTGAATCGTTAATAGTGCATTAGGAGCCTGTTTAATTTTTCATTCTTCAGCCAATTCTAATCCCTTGTGTGAATTCCCAATGATGCTGGGAAAGGTCAATGATTTGTTTAAAATTGTAACTGTTTTTAAATAAAGATGTAAGTGCATGTTAACTAGCTAGAAATTCTTCAGAATTTCCACAAAGCACTGTTAAGAATCTTTTTTCACTTGATTATCAGTCACTAAGTTGTAATTGAAAACTTATTTTCACTTGATTATCACAAATTTGTAATTGAGAATAGCCAACGCTTTATTTGTGGTGAGTTTATTATTTTTATCCACAGGTTGGATTCTAGAGGAATTTCCCCTCTTGTCTTCCCCCATACCACTTGTATTCTCTCTAACTGATAGCATCCAAGAGAATAAGCTTCTTTTAAAGCAAAACACTAATACTTTGTTCAGCTGCTACTTGAACAGCAGTGACCTACTGTTTCCTTTCAGAATATATCCCGGGATAGAGATGTTGTGTGGTTCAGTGTTGAACTAGTTCATATATCCAGCAGAAACAATCCTGAATGAGAAGTTTTGAGATTGGCTGAAAGTAACACACATGCATGCACGTGTGATGCACATGCACACACCCTCACACACACACACACACCCACACACACACACACACACACACACACACACACACACACACACACACACATGCACACGGGATTTTGTATTATCTATACTTTCGAGGACATGAAACGAACCACATTCTCAGTCGTAAAGGCAAACATGGAATAAAGTGCTTTCTTATACTTTTAGGACAAAGAAAAGGACTATTGGTCAAAAGAAGCATTACTGCAGTGGATTTCATCTGAAGAATTTCATAATGTATTAACATTTGTAAAATTAAAAATATGTCCTGTAATAACCTTTATTAATTAAGTTATGTCTGCATAATTTGAGTTTCTTGTGCATTGGCAAAAATCAATGCACTTGGCATCGGTTTGACCAGACTGCATTGATTTTTTTGCCATGCACTCAATTCTAAAATATTGAGCCATTAATTTCTAACCAATATATAAAGTAAGAACTACAAAGTAATCTAATTGTGAATTAAGAATGTCTTTCTATTCTTGTATCAACAGGCAAAGAGGTACATGGAGATGTTGCCTAAAGAGAGCCAACCAATCGAGGGAACCGAAGGTGCCCAAAGACGCAACCAGCAGATCCACAGGCAGCTACCAGAACATGACCAGGCTCCAGAGCTCTGCAAGAATCTGTCTGGCAAAGAGAAGGAGAAGATGTTGAATTTTGTCAAAGATGTCAAGGAGAAGGCAGTTGGAATAGGGCAGGTCCAAGAGGTAGGATGTTAGCAGTAGGTTACATGGTTGTCACCTGTGGGTAAAAGATATTGAGGGTTTAGTGCAAGAAGGCCCCATCTGCAATAGCTGCCATTTGTCAGTTGTGTTCTTATTAAGTGTCATGCCTGCACAATCTAGCATGTGGCAGCTATTGCAGATGGAGCCTTTTTGCCCTAAACCCTCAATATATGCATTGTGTGGGGGAGATCCGCTGTCTAGTTGCATTAGGCAGAAGAAGACCTGTGACATGTTTGATAAATGTTTTTGTCACCCCACCAAGAAGTCTTATTTCCTTTATTTTTTTAGGAAACAGAAGTTGGGTCATATGCTCAATAAAGATGGTGATGAGATGAAAATGATCTTGGTTATGGACAGATACCTCTAAAGCTTGAGCTTTAAGAATATCCTCTACTTTCCTGAACATTGTTAAGGGGACATAGCATGACCATTCACCCCTGCTTGTATCCAGTTAGTGACCTCTGGGGTCACTAAATTGCCCAACCCGAAAATGTCGCTGAAAAATATTCAGTTTATCATTGAAGCTTACTCCATTCCGTTTTCACACCACAGCAATATGGGATCATATGTCAAAAATGCATCTAAACATCATCTACCTTAACATCTAAGATCTACTTTAAAGGGCTCATAACTCCAAGACTCTATCCCCTGTATCCTTAAATTTGGTATCCTTGGTGGATCATTGGTGAGGGCATGTTCAAGAACCTTCAGTCTGGGGGTTGGAAGTGTACGCAGAGGCTGAGTGGCTATTATATACTCCAAATGGTTGATTTTGCTTATCTTTTGCAAAATCACTTTGGCTTGAGCCCAAAACCCCCCACAAGCACACCAGAAATTGATCACATGATATGGTGATGAGTCTGTGTACTTGAGACCAATATCATGATGGCTACACAAGCTATCAGCTGAGAAAATTGAATGAAAGCTTATTACTGTTGACAAGAGCTAATGTGTTATCGACTCAGGTTAACCCTTAAAAGGTGGAAGGTTGATGTGAACAAGGCTTCTAGAAAGTATTGACTTGATAGCACTTGCAAATATATTACGTAACACATAGACAAATGCATTGTAATGCGGAGTTGGTGCAGGCCGATTGCCCAAAAATTGGGCCCCACTCTCCTTTCAGGCTATTGAGAAAACCAACAGTATCAAAAGAAAATAACCCTTCTCCTTAAAATTCTAGTAATATGTGATTGTGTATGGTATGATTCCTTTAGTTTGACATTTCTTGATAACTGATGAAGTACTTGTCAGATAAAAAAAGACTGCTTAGGTAAAGTCAGCACACATGCAACCTTAAAAAGAAAAGCGAATAAAGATATTAAAAGTGCCCTCATTGATTTTGTTCAACAGGCAGAAGTTCATAAAATGTCATATAAGTGGGTTTTAAGGCTGAGAATCAATGATGCTACGGGGAAGAGTTTAGGGTGGTGGAAAATGCAAACAAAATTTGAAAATCATATATACTTTGTCTCGTCTGAAGTATGAAGTGACGACGCGCGCGTACACCCAGTGCCGCCTTTCAGTTGCAGTGCGCTTGTGCTTTACCTACGCGCGCGCTGAAAGTCGGTTCAATGTATACGCCCGCGTCGCTACTTCATACTTCGAGTTGGACAGAGTATAGGGAAAGTGGTGCTAATCCTGATACCAGAAAATATGGCATTTATATTTTTAAAGGTGCTTGTTCCGAACGCCTTTGGACCCCCCTGATTTTTCAGAAGTAGTATCAATCTCGATATCAGATGAAAGGCCGTATTTTTCTAATTGTCATTCTGAGATTTCAGCTTCCAAATCCATTTCTTCCCCAAGATACAGATAAAAACTGCTTTTTGGTTAACACTTAAGTGCCCAAGCTAAAAAAACTTCCGTTAGTGCCCGGGGGGGGGGGGGGTTCCTAGGGACCCAACCCAGATAACCACTTTCCCGTGGGAGTTTGATCATGACACTAACACAAATAAATGGGGGTACCGTAAGAACCACATACCCACAATAAAAATGAAAATCCGACCTTTGACCTATGACCTATGGCCAATTGAAATTGTCACTCTTCGAAAAAGAGTGGTTCGCACATTTCCATCCTCAGCAACTCCAATATAATGTTTTGAACCAAAATAGTTCATTATATCTACTCTAGAATAACCAATTAAATAATCATTGCAAAATATAGCCAAATTTATACCATCTTGTATTTTTCTCAGAAACTTCAAAATCGCCTTATTTTTCCCATAAACTTACACAGTTAAGAGCACGGCATGACAAAATTAAAATTGATGCTATCAGCATATAAAAGGTTATTTGTTTTAAATATTATTAATTATTAATTAATTACCTCCTAAGGTATATATCTAAGCAAATAAATCCCAAGATTTAATTACTTTAATTTTTTAATTAGTAAAATATCTTGATTTTTTCACTTCCGTTAGTGCCCAAGGGGGGGTTCCTAGGGACCCAACCTAAATTATTCTAATGAAGCCGTGGGCGGATTTAAATTTTTTTGTATCAGGAGAAGCGTATTCATAAATCAGACAATTACCAAAAAACTCCTTGAAAAATTTGATTGCGTAACTGAGAAATCGCAAAAAATCAAATTTTGGGTACTATGGAACCCCCCCTTGGGCACTTAAGTGTTAACCATCGATATTAGCACATCAGTAAATAGGGCCTTGCAATGTGCATTATTGCTTCTACAATCAAAACCACAAGTTTGTTTCCCATGATACTCGGTGGTCAGTGTTTGCAAGTCACAGGCTCTCATCTATAGTAGAGAACATGTTGCACATTAATTGGAACAAGCACCTTTAAAAAATTGGAAGTAAAAATGCTAACAGAGATAAACAAAAAATGGGAGGAGCAGTACTGGGTCCTAATCATGTTATGAATTCTCTATATTGGGCTATCACTGAAAATTTGGAGTGAAGTCAATTTTGTTGGAGTATGCCCCCGTATGTATTGTATTGAAATATAGAGCTGTACAGACTTTGTAAAAGTCTAGAAACAAACTTGCTTAAAATGTTCCCTGGAACTCATCAGTGGTCTTTTTATCCCCTGGCTTGAAAAGCAGAGGGGGATATTGCGAGGCTTGTATGTCCGTATGTGTGTGTGTTCCAGTTTGGTTAGGTTTTCGTTTTTCATGTCTCCTTCTCCTTTAAGTCCGATTTAAGGCCTGGCAATAGGGGCTCCTTCACATGTGGATGATGTCAAAGGTCATGGACAAAGGTCATCTGAGGTCATGTTCCAGACTGCCATCTTGCCAGGGGGATGATGCAAGTTTATTTGCAGTATTTTTATAATATGCTTACCTTTGCCAAGGTGTTTTACACTCAAAAATTGAATTGTCATAAATAGCTGTAAATATTTTTTAAGGTTACATTCTTAGACACTTGTGCAATTTGGCAGATGATATCCACAACTGCTTTCTCAGAATATGGGTAACATTGAAATTGTCCACTTATCCAGTCATATTCCAAAAAGTGGAACATCACTCGTTCTTTTTAGTTGTTCCCCAGATAGGGGAATCCTAATAATAGGATTCAAGAGTTCCCCCTCTATTTTCAGCACATAAATTAGAAATCCAAACAAAGTAGAAAGCAAGTAATTAAAAAGTAAAAAAGAACAACCATCCTTACAACTGACAAGTTATACAAACCAAAGCAAGCATGCAGTATTTTGTCCAACTGCACAGGAGAAAAACTGAAAGAAAAGAACTGGTTGGAACACTCTATTTAATTAGGTAACTAATAATAAACGCAATATAAATTAAAGGAACATGAGCAGACTTGAAGAGAGTAAGCTTAAACCCAGTCTAGGAGAGAATGTCCTGTTCATAAAGGCATGTTCTGTGCACTCTGTGGACAGGTTATTGTGTTAAATGCCCGTGAAGAATGTTCCAGTAGACCCTGAGTGCTTGTGGCAAGTGTGGGCATGAAATTAAATGAGGCAAACGGTGAAGAAATAAGGCGATGGTTTAGAAAAGGCAGGATTATTACTTGGCTTGGAAGCATCGGGTTCCTTTCTGCTAGAAATTCTTATAGAAACATTAGGGTTGATGCAATCAATAGGTAAAAGAAATACAGGCTTTGTACAGTAGACGGTGCTTCTTTTGAGTTTTAGAAAGTACAGGTATGTTGGGCTCATTTGAGAATAATTTCAATAAATTAAATAAAAGTACTTACCTTAATGTTGAAATGTGCATATTTTGAAAACTAATGCGATATAGGTCATATGAGATTTAGAAAAGTTGATTAAGTAAACTTAAAGTGGTTATTTTCGTTAAATGTCACTTTAAAGAATGAGTATGCTTAAATATATTAAGATGAGAGGTTATCCATTCTACTCAAGCTACTTCATTTAAAAATTACATTTAAAGTCAAATTGTGAATGTAATCTGGTAATATGGAAGTTCTATATACGATGCGTGCAGTTGTATATACTATCATTTTTAATTCTGGGACATGAACGATCAAAACACTTCATACACTTTGCCTATTCTTACCCCAGAAGTGTTTGTCGCTATACGGCCCTGCCAACAACAGTTTAGAGCAACATGATTGGCCAGCCTCACAAGGTGACTCACTCTAGTTTGGATATACTTGCGTACTTGAATGCTTGAACACTTGTATCAAGCTCTCTGTCTGTACGCCGTGTACTAGAATTAAAAGAATACTAAAATAAATATGGAATTCTTTTGTTTGATCGATCCACCAACAAAGGAATAACACATTCCATGTGTAAGTACACACCTCATGCATAGCATCCAAACCTCCTTAATATTTTGCCGAGCTGAGGGCCAGGCGGAGCCGTAGGGCTTGATGTATTCAGGGCAATGACATCTTTGGAGAGAATGCTACAGACAGATTGTAGGTAAAGCACATGGTCAATGCTTAGGCTTTGAATTCACATGCCAGTGCTGTTATTGTTTTCTGTAGGGATGTTTAAGGATATTGATCTGACAGGTGCAATGTGGAATAACACCTCAGCTACATGTAACAGTCAATACCTGATGAAATTAAAGGGAGTGGCCAGATTTAGTAATAATAGAAAGTTTTCATCTTGATTAAATTACCTTAACTCTAATATCCCATCTGTAAAGTTTCAGGAACGATATTTTAATCGCATCTGTAAAGTTTCACACCGATTATTTCAATCCAATTGATGTGAAAGCTTAAAACATTTTGGAGGTTCCATAGGAGTACTTTGAAATTTTAACTACTAGTTCTCCAGGTAGACAAGGATGAATATTTATTAATCTTTCCCTGAATAAGCCAGCGCACACAAGTATTTAAAACAACCCATGTGGCCCTTGGTGGCCAGAAACTCTAACTGGCAACCTCCGTATTACTAGCCCAACGCTCTTGCCAACTGAGCTTAACAATCTTGGGTTGGTAGATGGAGCGATAGATACCATCTATCGTGTTGGTCCGAAACAAATAATGAATATGTAATATACCATTTTTTCTGAGGATCCGCAAGAAAGCAATGGACACCTTGCGGGAATTACTGTTTAATATATATTTTCCAGATTGAATAGAAATGAGACAACCTGGACATATTTTTTGAAAAGAATCGTGTAGGATTCCTGACACTTTACCTTACCCCCAGTATACTTAACCGTATTTCCATATAGTTAAATTAACCATAAACCATAGGGCAAACTATACCTTATTTTTTAATCCTTATGACATGACACAAACGATGGTATACATGTGAACACAATAGGGAGCTTTTAAAATTGTGCCCCTAATACAAACGTTCCTCCCCCTTATTTTTCAGTTTAGCACATGCTGAATCTTGGGTACTTTTGAAATATTATCTTATCACACAACATTAGGAAACTCTCCTGAAAAATTAAACTATGGCTTATTTATTTCTAGTGTTTTTCTATTTATCTTGGACTTTAGAATTTAAAAAAAAACATGGTGTGTGAAAAATTTAGGTCCATGTGTACCCTTATATACTTAAGTGTTAATATTAGGAAAATTACTGGGCTATAATTGTAATAAGTAAAGTGATGGTTTGATCGCGTCTACATGGGTCGCTGGAAGATAATGGATTATCCACTCCACTCTACCCTCAAAACTGAATAGGCAATTAACTTCAAACCTGGTAGGCTTATAGAACATGAGATATCTGGTACGTCATACCCAATCCTTTTGTGATAGGTTAGGAACATTAACCTAACCCGGACCGGGTCGTTTTGCCGGCCGACGGCCCAAATGCAACGAAGGGCAATCTATTTTATTTTTAACGGCCCAGATGCAACGAGAGCCAAAGTTGCGTTTCATTGCATCTCGGCCGTTTTTCCCGGCACAGGAATAAGTATCGTAACGTCAATAACGGCCCAGATGCAACGAAAAACATCGCGTCATTTTCCGTAAAGACGGCCCAAATGCAACGAGGAACATCGCGTCATTTTCCGTAAAGACGGCCCAAATGCAACGAGGAACATCGCGTGCGAATGCAATAAAAACAGGGATAATAAATAAATAAATAAATAAATAATGGATGCATAGCTGCACACTGATCTGGATGAAATTTGTAGCTTATAGTTCGCCAGTCGTGAGTGGCGCTATTACGCTACATCATAGTCGTGCGTGGCGCTATTATGCTACGTCATGCTCCGGTTTACGTCATGAATGCGTTTATGCATAATTAAAAAATAGCTTATCGAAATGGTGGCGCTATCACCATGAAATCGAAATTGTCTATGGGCATTTGTAGTGTCACCCGCCTGATGAAAAGCATTGCGCCTTCTGCGGGCAAAACCGTCCGAATGCATGAAAAGCATCGCATCATTTCCCGGTAATGACGGCCCAAATGCAACGAGGAACATCGCGTCATTTTCCGTAAAGACGGCCCAAATGCAACGAGGAACATCGCGTCATTTTCCGTAAAGACGGCCCAAATGCAACGAGGAACATCGCGTCATTTTCCGTAAGACGGCCCAGATGCAATGAGGGCCAATGAGAGTCATTTGCGCGACAAAAAATAGTTGTTGACGGCCGAGATGCAAACGAAAAACATTTTCCGACCGGTACCACGTTGGCGTGGCTTAATTCCTCTCGGCCCGTTATGTTAGGGTTATGAGCTCATTTGCATATTTTCAATAAATACCACCTCAATGCACCATCCAGTTAACTTCTAATAGGTGCTAAAGTGGTGCAGCATCATTTGGTCTGTACTTTTTGCCAGGTCTGCTAGTAATGAGCTCATTTGCATATTTTCAATAAATACCACCTCAATGCACCATCCAGTTAACTTCTAATAGGTGCTAAAGTGGTGCAGCATCATTTGGTCTGTACTTTTTGCCAGGTTCTGAATAGTAATGAGCTCATTTGTATAATTTGGAAAAAAATATTTTAAAATTCAAAATTTTTCTTTTTTTGACCTTTTTTGATATTTATAGCTATATTTGAGGGCCATCTTCATTATGCCCACATATTCTCATTGTGGAAATGATGCATTTTTGTAACTGTCAAATTGACTTCAAAAGTGGGGAGGTGGTTGGAGCTTGGGGTTTCTTCAGTATATTCTATAGTGGAATAGTTTCACTAAGTTAATATTGTATGATTTTTACAGTATTTGAACAGTTATGAGTTCTTGGAATTTGTTATTTCAACAAGCTGAACATTGACTTTGAGCCAATAAAATCTCATCTCCATTGGCAGAGTTCAGTAACTGTCATTTGTTAGTATGCGTAGAAAATACACACCACGGTAAAACACATAAGAGGGCTTTTACTCATCCGGGTCACTTGCTCGTGCTTAGCCTTTATCATCGGCCCTCGTTGCGCAGTATCACTACTCCCGACACACAACGCTGCACGTACTTTCTAATAAGTCCGAATCTCGTTATCGCCGGGCCCTGGTTCATCGAGGGGATAAACAAACGTGTGTTTGCTACGAGCCTTTGCGTTTGGCACCCTTATGACTTTCTTTCTTTTTGGATTGTTGCTACCCTGCCAAGTGAAACGATTGGGCATTCTAAAATGTTGGCATGTTTTCTACCAGCGGCTACCATCCAGTCTCCTGCTATCACTTCAGGTAAAAACATTGCGCATTTTTTGCAGTTTTCACGGCTGGCATATGGGAATCATCACCACAACATGCCCGTTCTATAACTTCCCATCACCTCAAAATGGCCGAACTGTGATGTCAGCGTAGGACAGCCCTATGATTTGCAGTACCCAGAACACTCACACTTACTTAATGCAGGAGGAGTCAATTGAACTGTGCACTTGGTGATGAGCATATGTATTCATGTGATAGTACCCCTATGCTTCAATTAAGATTTAACGGTTTTTAACAATTAGAACTCTTCTTGTTGCTCATATAAAGAGTGAAAATAAAACCCATGAAAATAATCTGCATTAAGCAACAGTATTTGACTATTTCTTGCTTGGCACATAAATCCATTGAAGGAGATGCACACATGTGGAAGTTTGAAGTTCCTCTCCTATGTGTGTAACCGATTTGTTCGGTACATCATGTCTGTGCAGGATGTAGACTTATGCGATACATGATTACGTCTGTATTGTCAAGTGTGGTTATTATCAGGCGTGGTGGGGACTGGCATATGTAGGGATGCAGGAATATTAATACCTGATAATTGTCCCTGGATATGGGCACAACAAGTGGAGTTTTTTTACAAGGTGCAACGAGAGATTTCAAATAGCAGTGTCCCGAAAAAATGTGAAAATTCCGATTTTGCACTGTTTTAAAAAAAGCTTATATAAAAATATTCCCAGTTGTAAAGCATTAAGCTGAAAACGGTTTCTTTGTATAAAATTGTGAAATTTTCTAATTTTTCCTATAGGAGCAAATAAATTACAGCCTTGTTTTCTTTGAAATATAAAGCATATACAAATCCCCTTTTTTTTCATTTTAAGTATTTCTGTCCACCAAATAAAAGGTATGGAATCTATTGAGCTCTAATCTATATGACATCATTAACATACAAGAAATATGATGACGTGAAATCCTCTCGTTGCACCTTTAAATATTGAGTAGAAACAGATTTTGCACATATCTGGCTTCTAGCCCTGATTTAATGCAGTAGTGTAACTAAAACCAAATCACTTTCAGTGTTCACACCATGATTACAGCTTATAATGCTTTCATTCCCTCCCACCCACTTTGCCTTTGTCCGCTTCTGTTCCCAATTGCCCCCAATTACCGCTTTACCAATTCCTTTGCTTCCATCACCCCCGCCATCACCATGCTCCCTTCTAAACCTGCTCCAATTATATATGCCACTAGGATTGTAAGTAATATTGGTGGTACCAAATTCTCATAGAGTCGTTCCCTTAGTGAAGGAAGGTATTATAATGCCCTTCCCAAAATCTAAATAAAAATATGTGATCTTCATTAACACAGCATACATATTATATGACTTGTGTGTCTAGATCCTACATTCAAAGGAATATTTAATAGAGATCACCCCTGTCCTAGGGCTGATTAGCTCAGGTGGTAGAGCATGAGAAGACGCCAATTTGAATCCTGTTTCGGCCAAAATTTCATCTACAATGTTGTTGAGTACATTATATTACATACTTAACACTATGTGTACATCATTCAGATTTATTTTGTCTCTTCACAAAACATGTATACAAAATAAACAAATGATAAACCTTAATATATAGATAACCATAGATCATGTACAAAGGGGAATAATTTAGTTGTATACAAATGATAAAGTAAATAATTAAGTATGGTTAAATGAAAACATATTTTTCAAAAGTAATGACAGATATAGGTGATAATATTACAAAAACAATACAAAGCAATTCAATTTTACCTAGGCATATGAGAAAGGAATTTGGTAAAAGGAACAGTTGGTGTGGATTGGATCAGAAATAGCTCGCAACAGTTTCATAAAAAGAGTGGTCCATTTATGCAGCTAAAAAATTGACATTATAGAATTTGTCAATTGGTCCACTGTATCAAGAATGTTAGTAGGTGAGCCTCTATAATTTCCCTGTCCCTTACGTTCAATGGTCTTGTTCTCAGCATAAAGGTCTGGTCACAATTGCCTTTGGAAATAAGCATTCAATTAACAAGTAATTGATACTGTTGATGGGACTGGCTGGATGAAACTGTTTCAAGATTGGTAAGGGCATCATCGTCTCAAGCTATTTGGGAAGAGGCAAGGACAAAAAAGAGGTTAAACCGAAAGTCAAAAGAACACTGAAGGAAAGAACAAGAGACTTAATATTTTATTCAAAAACTGAAGCTACTATTTTATTACTGTCTGCTATTGCTATGGCTCTGTTTCAGTGGAATTCTAGTTGCATTTTGGGTATTTTTTCCTCTGACAAATTTGCAATTAATAACCAATGACCATACCAAACTAAAAGTCCTTGTAAATGAGATGTTTGCCCTCAATCAGAAATGTAAGAATGAAATGTAATTCAGCTGGTGATTTTAGTGATAATGAAAAGATGGCCCCACAGATTAATATAGAGGCTTCCAAAAATGCCAAATCTCAGGATCTTCAGGGTGTGCTTCCTGCTGGATCAAAGCTATAGCCCTCTCCCTAGAGTCTGCAAGGAAGGGAGAGGGGAAATAATGTATTGTTTTGCCATATTAGATCCACTGTGGTTTGTGGTAGTGGCTTGGGATCATTGGAGTTAAAGGTGCTTGTTCTGATTTTTGTCTATTGTGTACTCTACTTGATATGGGAGCCTGACACTTGTATACGCTGACCAACTAATTTCAGGACTACAATTAGAAAAATACAGCCCTTCATCTGATATCAAAATTGATACTACTACAGGTTTAATCAGGGGGTCCCAAAGACGATCGGAACAAGCACCTTTAAAGACTGCAGGAATGTGTATGTTGAATATGTACTATACAACATTAACATAAACTAGGGTATTTTACTACAATACTAACTTGTGTTTCACATAATGTTTCTTCATAGGTTCTTGCACATGAACCCCCACTAATCAAGGCTCAAGAAGATGGGGTCGTAAACACTGCTCCGCCTGTCCACCCTGGGGTGCCAGATGGCAAAGAAGACAGTGAAAATGACATCAGCCAACAAAATGTGCAAACATCACCAACCATGCAGGACCAAGCTGGCACACAAACAGAGACCGGTGGTACACCAGATATGAAAGGCGATGGGAAGGCTGGCGATAGCAAGAAGCCTAAATGGGTGGGTATATGGAGTCAAATGTAAAAACAGGGATTAGGATAAAAGAAATGTTGTGTTTCACAAAGCTTTGTCATGCTTTAAGAAAATCTCATGCATTATTATCAGCAACATCTTCAAATTTAATAAAGAAAAAAAAAGAAAGAAATAAAGAAATTAAAAAATTTGCAACCCTCTTCTTTTCAGTTAAAAAATTAAGATTAACAAAAAAACATGGTTGCCTACCATCAAAGTAACCTTTTGCATTTTGGTCAAAAAAGCACTAAATTTGGAAAATTGGATGATTTGGATGGAAATTATGCAGAGGTATGCTCTAAGTACCAAATATTTAGTTGTATTTTTCAAAATGCTTTGGTTTGCCTGCATTTTAGAGTAACTTTCACACCATATGTTTATGGACAAATAATTTATTAGGTGGGCAAACATGGAGAGTAGGCAAGCTCAGTTTACTAGGTTAGCAGATTTACTGGCCTCCCACGTAACTACTGTGCTACTCATCTCCATGATCTCAATACATTTTCTTTAAATGCTACAGTGTGCACAATAGTGGTGACTGTGATTCGATTGAACTCTTGTAAGAGACTTGGGTTGTTACAGCTGGTTGTCACCAACACACAGCGATATAGTCAAGGGAACATTTCTTAACTAGCTCGGTAACAGATAAGGTGGATTCTATCAATGTGAGGCTCAAAGTGTGCTCTGAAAGGCAAAGTTTACATAAGGCCATCAGCACAGAGACACAAATGTAATAAGCTATGTAACTCACAGGGAAACAGTCTAGGCATCAATTGGAGTAATGTTACATTCATAGAAAACACAGATATTTTGAGTTCCCACCTGCTTTGATATATTTAACATGTCTATCTTGGCTTAAAGGAGAACCCGTACAACGCATAATATTAAACAATATACACTATAAAATAATTATTGACCACATATCGAGTGGTTTCATAGAAAAAACGGAATTTTATAACCCTAACAATGAATTAAAACCATCTAGTCTGACCATGTGCTATTTAAAAATCGCGCTAGTGTATAACGTGGTATGCGATACGACCAGCACGTTTATGTCATACATGCCATAGGAAATACACATTATGAAAGCATCATGTGTGAAGATGTATGACGCTACTTTGCCGTCCATATCGCATAACACAAATACATATCCCATATACAGTAGCGCGAATTTCAAATAGCGCATGGTCAGGCAAAATGCTTTTAATTCGTTTTATGGTTAGTATAATTCCGTTTTCCCATGAAACCACTCCATATGTGTTCAATAATTGTTTTAATAGCGTATATTGTGTAAGTTATTCTTGATACAGGTAGTTTTAACTTGGAAAAAGGTAATTGTAGATTGAAAAATTTAATTATACAATTTTTTTTATTTCAATCAGTAGGTCACTTGTTCCAAATTTACACAGTGGAAAATAATGAACATTTTAAGTAATTCTGGAGTAAAATGAATCAATTCAATCCCCAACCAGATAAACCAGGTTTCAATGTAAATTTACCTTAGCTATTGCAGGATGACATGGAAAATCAGTATTGTGAATCAGGAAACTGGAAAGTAGCAAACCTAATGCCAGCGAAAAAGCTAGTTTACACTAGCGTTAAATTAATGCTGCTCTTAATCAAATAATTATCCCCTTTTCCTGAAAATTCATGCATGAAAGGATACCAATTCATGTATGACAAAACTAATTGCTAGTATCATGTTTCTATCTTGCTTCCCATTATAAATGTGTTGTAGCATTTGTGATGAGGCACATTGTGATAAGGAAGACTTTAAAAGGTTTTATCACCAGTTATTCTGCAGGTCAAGGGTCATTAAGGGTACATATATGAATGTGGGTTGCTCGAGTGTTTTGACAGATAATCAGATTCTTACTACTTGTTGCCTAAATTAGAGTTACTCTGTTTATAAACAAAAAAAAAATCCTTTCAGGCTTTGTTAAATTAGTATTATTATTAAAATGAAAAATACAGCCTGAAAAAACCCAGAATTTAACACTTGTAAGAGTGCAATGCCACTCTCTTTACCGTTTCACATGAATTATCATTTTTGTGGACAGATTGACTGATCAAGGAGATGAAAAGTCACCTGATCATTCCTTAAGATTGGAACTAAACTTGATATTCCATGTGAAAACTGAAAAGCATATTTTCAACGTTTTTGTCATTCTTCTGATAAACTTGTCCAGTTTCAAATGCAGGAGAGGCTTCGTATTAATGTTTGGTATCAACACACTGATATCCTGTTGATTAATGATAATTAGGAGTGAGACAGATCTAATATTTATCATTGCCATAATTGCATTTCACTTTTCTAGGAATTTAGAGAGAAAATTGATTCTGACAGGTAATAATCGATTGATGCATCGTCAGTAATAGGTATGCTAGAGGATTGATGCACCGATGCAAAGAACAACTGGAATTGCTCCCTTTCCTTAAAGATGTCATCAGTTTTGGTCTTCAGCACTGACAAGACTGATGAAATACCACTAATGCATGGTTTGATTTCCTCAATGAATTTAACATACAAATCATAATCTTTTAATCTTATAGCCAGAAGACTACTGCAGTGTTTGAGGAAATTTAATCAAAGCTACACCCGCAATATTTCATTTGAGTAATTTCTAGTATTTTTAAAACAAAACTGTCCTATTTGTAATCAAATATTTTGAAGTGTAAAAAATTAAACTGTTTCCATACATGCAGACATGTGACAATAAGTTAAGTACATATGGCTCCATCATTCATTGATTACAGAAGTTCGACTGAAATTTAAGATTTAAAAATACTATTTCCAGGTTTATTTGTAAGATTCCAGGATTGATAAAGTAGTGAAGCTGTAAATACAAAGAATTTGGTAAAGCATTGTAAACTGTTTTCTTCCGTAAATCATGTGTATTTGTATATCGTATCCCCTGGCATCCTCTGTTCAGAATGCTGCATTGGGAAATACATCACATGAAAGCACCCATTATTTACAATGGGGCTGTATGTATGCATAGTGGGGGAAAATGATTTGACGCTCTCTCAGCAAGGCAATAATCGTTCTATTTGGTGTTAACATGCAGGTACCTATGGGGAGCAAATACAAAGTATGTGTGCTTTATAAAATATAAATAAATTGGGATGTGGGGTTTTGAAGATATCTTTTACCTGTGCTCCTGCAGCCTTATTGAATGTATTACCTGCAAATAGACGAATGTTCTATAACATTTGTACCAGCTTTCGCATGTTGTCATGTACCAGGCAAAGCTATGATGCATCAGTCATGAAGAGTGGCATGTTATTTCCTCATGAATAATCTGAACTTGCCAGCATAAAAAATGAATTCCCAAAAAAAAAGGATTCTATATTGTGATGGTTCAGTACTGGGGGGGGTTAGACAATAAAATTAAGCAGTTGGACTGAGTTATAAATTATTAAGAGCAATGTCAGTTGACAGTTCTACGAACAAGATGGGAGATTAAAGTAACATGCCAATTCGTAGTCTTAATGGATGTTTCCAAATAAGAAATCCTTTGCACACAAACTATTTAAGGTAATGAGCTTGGTTTCCTTTTTCTCCATAGTTGATATTTTAGTTGCATTGAGCAGAATATTTTGCTTGACAGTGGTAAGGGTGATATTTTGCAATGGGGACAAAGAATTGGCCTGTGCTAGTTTAGTTTATTAAGAATACTACCAAAATTCAGTCTTAAAAGAGATTATCTATTTAAAAAATTCTTGACTCAATGTAAAAACTTTAATGTGACTCAACAATGCTTTAGGGCGGAGCAAGGTGTCTGTGCGCAAATAGGCATTCTGAGTATTCTGAGTGTCAATCATGTATGTCATCATAGCAAGACACAAGTGATGCTGCCACCCAATTTCATTGATGACAACCTTTTAGGAATATGGAAAACATTCAAAATAGGCTTGCTTGCCACTCAACTTTGAGATGCCGCAATCACACAAATTGAATTATTAGCAAACCGTTGACAAAAGACTAGGTTAGGTTTACTTTACTAAACATGTTCTTTTTTGGATAAGTTTTCACCACTTTGGATGACTCTTCTGAATAACAGAATAAATCACATAATCAGATAAGATAAACTGTACACATAACTGTAATTCATCTTTGATTTTGTTATTTTTAAAACCACAGAACTGTGCACGATGCAAGGAGGGAATGGGTGGCGGCGATGTGGCAGTATTCGCTGAGCGTGCAGGACAAGAGAAGTGCTGGCACCCCGGTTGCTTCCGCTGTCAGACTTGCAATGAACTCCTGGTAGATCTTATCTATTTCTTCAAGAATGACGACATCTTCTGCGGTCGACATTATGCTGATTTACTCAGGAATCGTTGTGCCGCTTGTGATGAGGTAGGTTTTTTTCTTCTACTCCTAATTTATTGATTCAGGGGACAATTCTTCAGAAGTATGCCCAATAGTAGCTATCTATCATTCTGCAAAGGTTTTCCTTGAAAGTGATACAGCAACTTTGAAAGTGGGGAAGTTTTAAAGGTGCGTGTTCCGATCGCACCCCCTCCCTCACGATTCTCCTAGAACTATTATCGATTTTGATATCAGATGAAAGGCCGTATTTTTCTCATTGTCGTCCTGAAATTTAAGTCCTCAAATCCATTTCATTCCCAAGATATAAACTAAAAACCACCGTATTTATGGTTAACCATCAATATTGCACAGTATGAATAGGGCTTTTTACAATATGCATTATTGCTTCTAAACCGCAAACGTCAAGTTTGTTTCCCACGTACTTGATGGGGCATTGTGGGCAAATGCCAGTCTCTCATATCAAGAGTAGAAACAAATAACATAAAATTGGAACAAGAACCATTAAGTAAACTGACTAATGGTTATGCAGGTTTAATTCTCTCTACACAGGACCACAGTTAAAGTGCCCTGCCCCACCGATTACAAGATACAGTTTTCTCTTTTCATAGAAAAGGCTATTGCCAACATACCTTAAAGGTGGCCACGAACACTTCACATAACAGGTGTCCCTAAAAATGTAAGCATTCTGATTTTTTGCAACTGGTGTACAAGTTTCTTTCATCAAAAATATCCCCAACTGAAAGGATTAAGTTAGAATTATTTATTTGGTATAAAAATTGTGAATTTCTAATTTCCTATAGGTCCTAGGAGCAAACAGGAAAGTCCATCTTATGTTTTAATATATTGAAAGAACATCTAAAAAATCACCTTTTGTTGTTCAATGCTTTTAATGACATTCTGTACGCAATACATGGAGCTTCAAAATGCTCTCCTTGCACCTATAATTCCCAAATTTATTCGAAATTTAATCCATTGAGCGTAATGGTCCATGTACTACAATACACAAATCACTGCTCAAGAAAAACAAGTGCAGTATTACAATAGCCCGTAGATTACTGTGCAATAATTCTGGAAACTGGGAACATCCTATTCTAGCATGTAAAATCATAATGAGAATTCCAGATAAGAATACAAGATTTCTACATAGTACCAAAATGTCAGGTTTGAATGGGTGAGGCTAAAGATCAAGTATAGCAGCCTTTAACATAAAGCCAGCAGAATATGTAGTGAGATGGGTACAATTACCATAATTTTGTTTGTTGTCAAATTATAAAAATGACAAAAACCTATAGGGTATGGGCCATGACCTTCTGCGCTGTCGATTCGTAATCCATAGTCACGAGGAGAGCAAAACCAAGCTTAAATTCATATAAATTATTAAAATCATATCAACGATCTGTTGCCCCAATAAAACTTGCATACATTTTCTGATGAAGAATAAAAATTCACTCTCACTTCAATTATTTGCCGCCAATAAGCAGTGATCAATAGATACACTAGACTCTAGCAAACAATGGAGCTAAAGAGATATTCACTTACCCTACCGCGCTCGTATGGCGGTGTAATAAAAACACTTCAGATTGCTTTCCATAGAGGGAGTGGCAGAACCTTGTTATATTGTCCTCGGTCCGTTTGAATAGACTCAGGTGTTTTCACCTCTCCGATTTAGTCTTTTTTTAATGAAGTAAGCTGTTCACAAATAACTTATCCTCATTCGCAAATCAATAAATCTTTAGCTTCTATAGTTCATGTTCAATAACTTTGTCCATTTTTTTCATCATTTATTCGAAATAGAAGAAAGACAAACAAACATCATGCAGAATGTTTGCTGGGCAAGCTTTGACCTAACAATTTGGTGCAGAAATTAAAATCTCATAACTTATTGCTTACCTTCATTTGTATTCAATTTACCGTGTCTTTCAGAAGAAACCTTAGCCGCCCCTGCAGGTTCGGGGTTTAGAATTGGCCTGCGATGTTTTCCCCTGCATGTCGTAAAGGCGACTAATATGGCCCCCTGCGGGTTCGGGGTTAGAATTGGCCCGATGTGTTTCCCCTGCATGTCGTAAAGGCGACTAAAAGGGGCAACTCGTCTGTTTTTGAACTAACGGTTGTATTTAAATTTAGGATTTATTATAAATGGTTGTAATGATTTCGCCTGTGTATTGTATTATTAAATGTTCTGTTGTATTACGCCTTTAAGTACATGTAGCTTAAAATCAATTAACTGAAACACACATTAGCAATTACATTGTACATCTATAAGACCCCGGCTGATTTCATTTTTTTTGGTAATAGTAAATAGTAGCATGTATTAGGGTTTCTACTGTTATAATTGTTGATGTAATTAAAATTTTATCAGTTTGGGCAAATGCCCAATTGTATTGGAGCCATTTATAAAATGTACATGTATGAGTCAATCTATTTTTGGTGGTCTGTAACGGGGATCTCATGTTTGCATGTTCTGATGTGATTGTCGATTTATCTGTATTGTGAAAGTTGAGTTTTTGCTTGGTACATGGATGAGTGATGACCTTGTCAAATTCATTCTATGATGTGTAGAGTTATAAATTTATCAGTATATCTTTTTGAACTTGTTTTTATTGATGCATGTTTCAAGTGTTATCTTTGGCAATTAGTTTGGTTTTATCTAGTTTTATACATGGAGAATAGGTATGCTTGGTTTATCACTTTATGATGTGTATCCTTTTGTAATTTATTGTACATTGAATTGAAATGAGTTTTTAAAAATATTGCGTTGTTTTTTATATTTAATGTTAATTGACAAATGTAATGACCGATATAAAACAAGATTGTGGTTGAGTTGTCGTTAAACTTTAATACTCACTCACTCAGAAGAAAACTTAGGGTCAATTACCTATATCCTAATGTAACTGGTACTCAACCCGAATCGTGCAGGTGATAACACCTGGCTATAACAATTGCTCCGCATACCGGCCCCTTGTAAACTTTAGTATGTTGCTGAATTCTATACATATCCATTGGTCACGATATTGTAAAGATAAATTGATGTGAGCATTTTATTCATCTTTTTCATTAAAAAAATTTAAAAATTAATATAATTTTAAAAGAAATGTGCAAGTTTTTCTTTGGAGGCAACAAACGGTTATGTCAATGTTAATAATTTCTTATGCAGCTTTTATTTTGGGTCTGCGCCCCATAGTCACTAACGAAAGCCATTACCATTTTTAAATACTACTAGAGCAGTTCAACTCAGTGTCCTTAGGTCATTATCTTGATATTTACACTTTTAAACCTTCATAACCAACCATTGTGTGCATTTGTTCATAACAGCTGATCTTTGCTGTGCAGTTCACACAGGCCTGAGGAACTACTGGCACCTGGATCATTTCGTTGTTGGGCAATTGTGATAAACCATTGAGCAAGAAATATGTGTCCAGGGAGAACCACCCATTTGCCTAGAATGCTATGATGAGATGCATGGGAAAGGTAAAACATAGGCTGGAATTCTGAAAGGGAGTCTAACTTTAGACTCGGGTTTAAATCCGGGTAGTCCAACAAAGGAGGGTTTTTCCCTTCAAAGTCTGCAAACAGGTTAAGAAAAAATTCCTCATGGCTGGGCCAGAACGGCCCATCAATGAGGATTTTCTCACCTCTTACATTTAAGCTTTCACAGTTTATTTTGAGAGGAAAAAAGAGTCCATTCATGAAGGAACTAATGAATCTGGGTTAAAAAACCAGGAATACCGCCGTAATGTGAATTTTGCACTCTGTAGATTATTCCCAGAAATAGTTCCTTTTCCTTCATGAATATATGGATGCAAAAGAAGGAACCCAGACTACTGGAGAAAAATTGTGAGGAATGACGCATGGATCGAATATCAATCAATAAAGCCATGGTCAAACCAGGGATTGAACCCAGCCTTTCCCCAATTCACCAACTTGCCCTCCTTTGTTGTGTATTAGACATATTGTTGTAATTTGATAATTTTCCTCAGAGATCGGTAGCAAATTCTGAACCAATATATTAGTGTGGGTTGGTGTGTATTACTGTAGGATTTTATGTCTAAAATGGATTGTTGCGTCTTGGTTTCATAGGACCTAGAACGGCTCAGAAAATGGAGTGGGTGCAATTTCTACTAATGCCCCATCTTCAAGTGGGAACTGTTAGTGAGGGAAAACTTTAAAATCAGTCAATTTGTGTTTCTGTACACTCACGCGTTCATCTCTTCATAGAGGATTAGAAAAGTATATAGTTGGGGGGGGCGCGCGACACTAGGTTCCAACTTTAGTTTAAAGCGGTCTAGCCCAATAATGGTTAAGGTCCACCCTGGGGTGGGTTAAATGCTCCGATGTGTTGAAAGTGGGGTCAAATGATTCCTTGTGTCTACCGAAAAAGAAAATGCATTTTAATTGATCTTTTGAAGCACATTGCGACATCAAGGGGAAAGTTCGGGTGACCCCCATTTTAGACCAGGTATGACTCTGTTTCGAGCGCAAGTTTGGGGGTGACGCACTGGCGTGTAGGTTTGCACATCTGAGAAACGCACGCGTCGACCTGGAATTGGCAGCATTTACGCACGAGAACAAAGGCGGCGCAATCCAACGCTTAGTTTGCGCGAATGCTAAAGGCTGCGTTCATGACGTTCACCCCAAATCTCTTGAGGAGACGAAACCAAAGTCTTAGACCCTTGCGACATTTTGAATGTAATTAGCCATACAAAGGTCACACACTGTAAAATAATACATTTTGGACCCTGTGAGACATACAAACAACTCTTATCACCGTT
Organism: Ophioderma brevispina; assembly: GCA_023653785.1. NCBI lineage: Eukaryota > Metazoa > Echinodermata > Ophiuroidea > Amphilepidida > Ophiodermatidae > Ophioderma > Ophioderma brevispina. Next base: position 118,779 of record JAMKCH010018404.1, read on the forward strand.
TCAACAAAATCTGAGCATTGGGTTTAACCCTAAAGGTCGGAAACTAGGCAAATATATAACACTTTTTCTAATCCTGATAAAGAGAGAAACAGTTTGAATGTAGCATTAAACACCAATTTGATCGATTTTATTTGTTCCCTGTAGTAACATTTCCCCCTTGAGGAGGGGGCCAACAGTCCGAAATTTGCCCCCCCACCCCACCACACCCATCATTTTCTGACTGTATGATCCCTATTGAATGAAACACACAAGAAAATCAAAATTTTTAGCACCAAAAATCTAAGGGAACTGTTTCATTGACATACCGCCCCCTATATATTGGTCTCCTAAGAAATGCTTTAAAAAAAGGTCAAATGTTATGTTTCTATTGCAACATTTAAAAGTTGTAGTTCAAAGGATCGCTTGATCAGAAAATTGATTGGTGGTTATTTTGATTATTTTTTAGTTAATCTTTTCATAGGGTCGTCCCTTTTTTAATAATAATTAAAATTATATGCACTTTATTACTTATGTTTGTACTAAGCACCAGCCATCTTTATTACTATGCATTTAGGAAATCGTCAGATCATGACTTCATTTAAGGTTGCAGTCAGCCAATTAGCATACTATCAGTACTTAAATTGTGCTATTCCTCTAACAGCTCCCCATTTATTCTCCGAAAGAGGCTAGGGAGGCAAAGGGCCTTGCCCAAGTGTGTGCCAACAGGTATGGTCCTGACTGGACCCATGACATCAGACCTGAGTCGATTGTGTTCCATTGAACCACAAGCCTCACATGATGAAATTTGTATCTTCAGTCTAAGAAATCAGGGTATGTCCACACATGTATAACTGTTTGCATATGATGGGATCCTGGAACTGTTAAACAAGTAAGCAACTTGCCTTTTGGTACCCAGAGTACCAGTCAAAGTTTAGGGGATATGACAAACTTGCAAAACTAGTACAAGGAGCTTAGTAATTGGATTTTACGACAGCACTTTGTGAAAACAGGTCATTTCAATGGATAGGCTCATTTTTTAGTCTTTATGAGAAATTACAATGAGCTATCATTAAGGTTTGCAAATTTGGGAGGGGTTTGTCTGAAAATAGCGTGTCTGCAAGCTAAATGTTAATAAAATTGTAAAAGATGCGAAACATTTGATGTTACTGAAGTCAGAGGTCAAAGTCCAGGAAGTCTTGTAATAGATTCGGTAATCAATCAAAATATCTACAAGTTAAATGAGACAGAAAAAGAGACTACTAGTTGGTGGGCCATGTTTGCTTTGCACCCACATTTTCTCTGATTAATGATTATTTATCAGTACTAAATTGGAGGATTTAGATTGTAAATAGCTACCATTCAACTCAGCAGACAGAAAAATACGATATACGAATGGAGATGAAAATGAGGTACTTTTTGGTAAAATGCAATTTATGACACTAATTGAGGTAGCGATGAAATGCAGAACTGCTCCAGGAAAATCCCAGATGGTAGAAACTATCATTTGGGACAAAAAAAATGGTGCTTGCCTCAATATTCGCGATCTAATATCGTCAAGATTGTTTCCCATCCCATTTTTTTTACTCTATTGAGGCATTCAAATTGCTTGTACCTTTCTCTTTCTTTGCCTCCAGAAATTTACAGAAAATAATTGCTATGTGGATGTTTGTGTTGTTGAAATGATTCCTCCAATGCCTGCTGTAATTTTATGTTGCAATAACATGGGAAGAAAGTTATTTTAGCTGATCAAGGCTCTAATGACATTTTGCTGCACTGGGTATGGTACTGAATTGTGTACAGTACTTGGAGCTTGATATGCAAAAAATTTCACTTTTCAGGACAAAATTACCAATTTCTACAGAAATTTCACTTTTCTCCTCCCCAGCCCAGAATCCACCCAACCCCATTTCACCCAGAATTGTCTTCCTGGAAAAATACATGAGAAATCTGCAGTGACTGGCTATAACTGTCACTGTATGGTAACACAACCCCGTGCCCTAGTATCGATGTAGGAAATGTGTATCAAACATGGCAGCATACATAGGTGACCCAGTTTTACTTGGTCACTGTCACAAAGTATTATATTTGATTTCCTGATGCTGTGATTGATCCGTTGGGTTATTGACACAGTTTTAAGAGACTTTAAAGGAGGATGACCCGATTTAAGTCTATAAATTTTTCATCTTGATAGAATGGTCTGAACCTCAAAACCCCATCTGTAAAGTCTTGCGCAAAATGTGATTTTGTAATCCCCATAGAGTACTGCGTGAAATTAATATTGGTCAGCCAAAATGGGGCATATTTTCGCTCATAACATTCAAACCAAACATCCTTTACCCTAAGATTTCATAGGGTAAATGAGAAAAGTATTAGCTTTCTTCAGATATTAAAATTTTGACCACTTACGGTAAAATCTGGGGTCCCTGGGGTGTATTTCTATTGTTTTCACTGATATTAATACTGATCTGTGTTCCATAAATTGGCAAAATCCCAGATGATAAATCAATTTGCAATACTGCCCAAAAGCATAAAGTGATTTGGACTTGTATTCATAATTTGTATCAAATTTGTGATGCTGATATCTAATTGAGAAGAGAATTGAGAAGCATAGTAAGAAGGCTGCAAAACCTTGAACCCCCACCTATATTGCCGTGACTGTTTGTCGGTAATAGATCCTTATTTGCGCACATTTGAAGATGGATTGAATTGCTGAATGACTCATGTCTGTATACCATATACTGATTGCACATTTGCTAATGTGGTGTAATGGATAGACTTTCTCCTGTAAAGTGCCATACAAAACTAGAGCATCATTTAGTCATGTTCCTCAAACATTGATTCATGGTGCTTCTCTTTGCAATTTCTCTAAATATTGGTGAACTCACTAATTAGATTGCAGTGAAACCAATTGGGATGCAAGGATATTGAAGTAGCCTGGGTAAGCAGGCCGATTGTACAGCAAACATGCTACAAATAATACACAATGACCTCTGTTGCACTTATTACTTTTTACCGTCTTTATCTTCATTGCAGCCTTGCGGGACTTGTGGAGAAAAGATAGCACCGGGAACCAAACTGCTTCAACACCAAGGTATCTTCTGGCATGCAGACGCCAAATGCTTCCAGTGTTCCAACTGCAAGACGTCACTCGTGGGCAAATCCTTCCTTCCCAAAGCTAAATTCATCTTCTGCTCTGTACAGTGCAAGAAACAACTTATGTCATCATCATAGGTCATGTTGTGTCAAAGTTCAAACAGTGCCCCCTGGAGAGACTGTGGGAAAGATTGTTGTATATTGTTTGATTGAAAAGGAAGTTTGTTGTATATTCATACATATCATTCACATTACCTAGTTCATACCTGTGTTGAATCTCTCTCAAATTACCAATGGATTAAGCACGGTTGCTATGTCATATCTGTAATTGCAAAGTTACATCCTTTTTTGGAACTTGTTTTTGGAACAAAAGGCTTCGTCTATTTTGGTATAGAGGTTGGTTGTATTAATGTTATGAAAAATCATAGTGGTTGTGATGATTGAAATCATTCCTGAAAATTTGTAAATTGTGTTTGAGGAACTAATCAATGTATATAAAGTTAATGATTGAATGTGAATAAAGTCAGATCAAATTAACAATTGTTAAGTGAAGAGATTTTTACAAATGCAAAATTGTTGAATTTACCAAGTTATCCAACTCATTTCCTGTTGCTTGAAGGTCTGTGTAAGAGACCAAACTGGCTCTGAACACTTTAAAACAAGTTTTTTTACAGGCCAAAGTTTTCCATAAATTTGGAAGGGGTGACAAGTTTCTGCAAAAACTCATTAGTGTTCTTGCAGTAGAACCTAGAGAGTATGGTTATGCAAGGGTTCTTTTCAAGATTTCAAAATATTCCTCTTCCATCCCAAAAACTTGTTTTATATTACTCAACCTGTGATTTATCAGTGTAATTTTCCGTTCTACACAATATACAAGTTTTTATGAAAAAAATTGTGCATGGTTTCCTGAAAAATATTGTGATGGTTGTATATATGTTTCAAATAACTGCCGACTACTATTATATTTTTGGACCAATGGTTGAAGTTTTGTTATAAAAAGAGCATATTCTACTGACCCTAAAAGCTAAACAATGTAATAGCAGTACATACCTAAAGTGTAATATGTACAATTGCTGGTCATTTCTTATTTTGATATGTATACATAATGCAAGTATTCAACTAACAAAAACCTTTATTTTTGGAGTGTATATAAAAATGTCAATGTATGCAAATTAAACAATCCCCAAATATTACAAGACTTTTTAATTAACAATTTCTACACTATACAAGGCATGCAAAGTGGAATGAGAAATATGAGTTTTATCAGGAATTCTGAAATTGTAAGAATTCAATTTAACCCAGAAATATAATGAAACGTGTTGTGGATGTGCTGCGGTTGGTAAAAACATGACGCTTCCGAGCCTGCCACAACTATAAAGCAAAAAAAAATTAATGCCTGTGTCTCAAAAACTGTCCTTGAAAATGCAACTAATGTATATTTTGTTTCTTATAGACTGGTATTCTGAAAGGGAGACTAACTTTAGTCCTGGGTTTAAACCAGGGTTAGTCCTACATGAATGGACCTTTTTGCCTTCTAACATACTCTAAAAATGTGCTGTAATGAGTGAGAAAATTCCTCATGGATGGGCTGGAAGGGCCATCCATGACAAATTTTCTCACCCATTACATTTAACTTTCACAGTATTTTGCAAGTAAAAAAGGTCCACTCATGTAGGACTAACCCTGATTTAAACCCAGGACTAAAGTTAGACTCCCTTTCAGAATATCAGCCATAGAGTTTTTGGTTTTGCCCCTGAGCTTGTTCAGAGCAAGATTTTGAAATCACTATTTGTCTATGTGTATGTAGTAGTATGTGTATGTCCAGTCATTAAAGGTTTTTGGTTAGATTTGTAATTTATCTCCTGCCCAAACGCTTGGGCCAATTGCAACCAAACTTGATTAGAAACCATGGCCCAATTTCCATTATTGGTGTACGCCAAATGGGGCAAGAGGTCAAGGGTGACTGATTTAAGGGGGCATTCTTTGAAAATCTATCAATTTGTTTTTCTTCTGCCACAATCAAATGCTATGATCACAAACGTATAGTATAAGCAACTGACCCAACCCAGTGTACACAAGTTGGGGTCAAAGGTTGTGTATGTACTTGGTAGATTTGCATATGTTAAAACATTTTCAGAATCGTGATGATGGGCAAGACACATGGTTCGAGTACCCACCTTGTTGCATTATTTGCAATTGGGTTTTCCCCGCACCCAGTTTTTACACTGTTTATTTTATAAAAATAAGAAATGCCTTTATTGTTAGTGTAAAAAAGAAAAAAAATCTATTCTAGATTGCAAGAGGGATTGACAGTATTGTTAAATGGAGAGTAAGTTATATCTTTCTTGCTCATTTTTTCCTCTTAAATTCCTGTTACCTCTGCTGCCATTATTGAAAATGCAGCTTCGGGATTGGTCAGTTTTACTGCCCATTATTTAAGAAATAAAGGGCGATGCAGTATCCTTTATTGGCAAATAATGTGTCCGATGTCGGAAAAAATAATAATGGTCAAATAACAAAATTAACATATTATTTATTTTTTTCTGGCCGAGGATACACAATGAGCCATAAATATACTGCAAACCCTTTAGTCTATTCTATTACCGAAAACAGAGTGATATAATGAGAAAATGCATTTGCGATTGCTACCCTTATGCGGACGAATGGGCCGTAAACTGACCAATCAGAATGGCAGCATTTTATAATGGGCAGCAGAGGTATTAGATCTGCATAATGGGTCCCAATTGCATTTTTCTTATCAATGAAGCCTGTTTTAAGTTATTGAATAGAAATAAAGGTTTGCAGTGTCATTTATGGACATCATAGGTAGCCTCGCCAGAAAACTTCCAAATAATGGGCTCGGGTGCGCCTTCCCATTATTTAGTTTTCTGACCTTGACCCATTATTTCGCCCATAAATTTACTGCAACCCTTTATTTCTTAAGTGACAGAGGAATTTTTTTAGGATAACGATTTCGTCTCAAATTTCACTGGATCGATGTAGACCACCTACCGAGAACCATTTTGAAGGTTATTGGACAAACAGGTACAAAAGAAAAACCGCAAACCGTGTTTTGAACTTGAAACTTGCTTGCTATCGTAATCGTCCCCATAGAAAACCATGCTTTGACTTTCTGTCGTGCACGACGAACTACTAAATCATTCATCTTATTACATAAAATGGCGTATTTGGCTTATTCACTTCACGGTTGTGATCTAATATATTGTAAGATTCCAAATATGTAAAAACCGGGGTTTCGAACAAAAATGGGGGGCGCTTCTTTCGGGAAGCTCCTCAATTCTCTTAAATAGAGTTTGTGTATATAAGTAACAACCTTTTTAAGATGTTAATAATGTGAATTGCAAATTGCATGGAATAACACTGCTGAATTCTGGCTTACTCTATCCAATTAGCTTAAGATAGTCAAGTCTTGATTATTATGAAACATCCATAAAAAGAGAATGACACAAATTACTATAAACATCTTCAGACCCAATGAATTTTCCATTAAACATTTGAAAAATATGCATTTCCCATCCTAACATGAAGGAGACCCTGGGTTCAATTCGAGCAGTTAGGCCCTTCATTTGCTCCTCTATTATGCTGAAATATTAAAAAGGAATTTGGAGCCCTTATGATCTCATTCACTGGCATCTCAGTTTGAGCTGTAATTTAGAAGAGCTACCAAACTCAACATTTCTGCTGTAGAATCCATAAAACTTTGATGCATCTTTACCTAACATTTCTGCAGTAGATCCATAAAACTTGATGCATCTTTACCTAAAGCATCATGTATTCCCAGTGTGAGATTAGAACAAGTGTAGAGCCGTCTGAATATTACAACGAATTTCATGAGAATCAGAACCCTGGTTCAGCCTACATTCGCAAATGCTTCGCTTATTTGTTGAAATTAGTTCACTTAGTTGGTATTGTCTAAAACATGTGGTTGTTAAATTGTGTTAGGCCTGGGCCTGAGGATGGAGGATGTTTTTCTGTCACAGCTCTGGGTTAAAAACTTGACCTGTTTTAACTATCTAATGAATACACACCATACAAGTTAGCCTTACAGAGATTGTTAACCCTCTCGTGAATAGAATTAGAAATTCAAGCATGTATATTTAACTACTATTGGTAGAACAGGCGTATTTAAGGCCACTTTGTGTAAAATTTTGAAGAGTACAATGCCCACTCCATTTTGGTAAGTGCACTAACAACTTAAATCTTCAAATACAATTCCATATCAAGCATTTGGCATGTTTTATTTGAATACTATTTGTGAGACTTACATATTCTGCAAGTTTGGGGTAATGGGCCAAGTGATTATGTCAGTCTTGGGTCTTTTTGCTTTTAAAGCATTAGAAAATTGATGCACACAATAAGAATTTCCACAACAAGTTTTGTCTATTGGATAACCTAATAAGCATATTTGTAATAGTGAATTATTTTGAAATGCATTTACAAAATGTATTGTGACCCAGCATCAGTAGGGGAGAATTTCACCTGAGGAAAATGTCAAAATGGAGATATTCAACAATCAGGAACATATTGATAGCAAATCAAAGTCACCAATTGAAAAGATGCCTCAACGAGGAAATACACATTATCGTGGTGTTGCCTTTTTTCTTATTTTAATAAGTTCCATAGAAAAAAATTTAACAATGCCTTGCATTTTCCCCTTTGTTTCATAAAAGCGAAGCCCTTTGGATCTGATAGAATAATGTATCAAAGTTACTAAGTCATTATTATAAATTTGAGCTATTCTGCCTTGTTTCTGTATTTCTGCTCATAAAATAACAGTTGGCAAAATCTTTCTTCCTGCCTCATAATACTTCTTAATTGATGTATTCCCCGCATTTCTGATCAAATACAGTTCTGTCCCATAATTATTTGGGCCAAATTTTTAATTACAGTTATCATTTTCTATTATTCATTTATACCCCCCTCCTTGTGTGATTTGAAACAATGGTGGCTCTTGTTGATTTTGGGCATTTCCATATGATTCATTTTGATGACATCAATTGCTTGAACATTGCCTGTTCTCTCTAGCTGATTTGGGCTTGGAATAAAAACATGTCCGCTCCCCAACCCATTTTTATAAAAAGAAATTATGAAAACATCCCTGTACTATCTAGCATGGGCACCACACCATTAACTGCTTGGAACAGGATGTTTTTTTGAAAAAGTGACCTTAAACATTACGATGGTTCTTCCTTAGTCAAGGCCCAAGATGGAAGCTGATGGTAAACACTGCCAACTTTTTTTCTTGTAAAATTGTTTTCTTTTGCCAATTTTAGTATACAACTCTATCTACTGCTTTGGCCAACTTCTATAATTGTCTTTTGTTGCAAAATCCTATTTTGTGTGCATTGTCTGCACATCGTCACTTGGGTGATCTTGTAATGGCTTGTGCCATGATGGCCTACTAGGCAATTTGATAAACTCTATTTTAATGTTGTCCTATATGTCAGACTTGATAAAAGCTAGGAGAGTCGCCGTGTATTAAAAATGATACATGTACAATGATCCGCAGTATGTTTGGGAAACTTGGTGCTATTTGAGGTTATTCGGGGCCAGATCTACTAAATAATTGTTAACATTCTATTGTATATGTGTGGTAGTAAGAGTTTAAACGCAACGTAGTTGGAAGGATTAATGTATCATTCCCTGGGACAAATGTCAGGTGTTGCGCCAATCTAGTAGCACACAACAGAGATTGGCTGGTAACATTTTAAAGTGACTTTTAAAGGGTCATCTCCAGACGTGGAAGAATTAAAGGGGGGAACAATTATTGCCTTTTTAATCTTGTGTACTGCCTTAATATCAAGCAAGCCAATTGATACTTTTTTTGTGGAGGACGTTCTCTGTCATTTTGTCTTTGAAATTAAAAGTGAAGTTATACTGACAAGTAACTGTTAATTGTTAAACAAGTGTTGGTGTTTTGTAAAACTACATTTATATGAACACATGATAAGCTGGGAAAACACACAGGATATAGCAATTTTAGTTGTGCGTCTTTTCTGCACTCTGTATGATGCCCTTTAGTTGTGCTTCTTTTTCTTGCACTCTGTAGATGCCATTTTTAGTGTGCTTCTTTTTCTTGCACTCTGTAGATGCCCTTTAGTTGTGCTTCTTTTTCTTGCACTCTGTTATGCCATTTTAGTTGTGCTTCTTTTTTCTTGGCACTCTTGTGAGCATTTTAGTTGTGCTTCTTTTTCTTGCACTCTGGAGATGCATTTTAGTTGTGCTTCTTTTTCTGCCTCTGTAGAATGATGCCATTTAGTTGTGCTTCTTTTTCTTGCACTCTTGTAGATTCCATTTTAGTTGTGCTTCTTTTTCTTGCACTCTGTAGATTCCTT
>JAMKCH010018405.1:0-32350 GCA_023653785.1 Ophioderma brevispina
AGCGCTTCTTGAGTTTAACAAAGTTTGTGTTTTGATTCACGGCTTTTACGACCTACTACATATTTACCTGTTGACACTCGATAATTGGGAACAGGCGCATTTTGTAGCCTTGATTTCCGCTGGGATACTTAGAGTGCAGCGCTTGAATATACACCGGTTGTTAATGTATCAAAACAATTAACATAATGCGGTTGGACGCCTATCGGCCGGCATGATTATGATAGGTTATACGGTCCTTAGAGAGCAGAATGGAAACGGCAATAATGGATGGGAAGGTATCAGGTATTACCCGACTTTGGATGGACGTGATTTGATCCAAACAACTCAAATTTGGGGTGAATCGGCAAAATATCTAGTCTCAATTCTATGCTAAATTTAACTATTTTACCACACTGTTGTCATCCGATTTATAAGGACACAGTGGTTTCCCAATCACATCTTTGACCACCAGGGAGACAGGATAACCACGGCTGAGATTCAACCACGCCCAAACGATAATCGACGGTCTCACAATCGCCTAAATGATTTAAAGTGGAGTTGACAAGTTCATGACTTGTCGACAAAAAGTGTTATGAGTTCAATAGTTTACAAAATTTAAAAGCTCATGATGGCTTTTGCTGACGCTCTAAAGACCCGTAAATCCTGCTTTTGTCCGTGGCGTACAAATGTTTTGTTTTAGAGGTCTAAGTCCAATTTGTAGTACTAAACGTGAACATTGTTGGACTTGAACTTGTTATATGCTATGCTGCTACAGAATTTGATGCCAAGATGCATAGGTATCTTCTGATTGCTCATAAGAACTGGATAATTCACGGAGACGCCCTAGAAACTGAGATCGCTGGAAACTTTGCATAGGGACGTCTGTCACTTTAAAAATAAGCGCTATATTGATAAGTGAAACTAAATACAACCGGATTTGAATTTAAAAAATGATACCGCCCAACAGAGAGGTCACATAAAGATAAAGTGAAAATAAGTAATTGTCAGTAATGGATAACTTTGCTCGTTAATGATGTTATCATTCTTAACATATCAATCATATCAATCTTAACCAACATGTCTGATCTGCAAAATTAAAAAGCTTGTTGTTAAAATATAAAATACGACTCTAATGTGCACCATATTCCTCTGCTCTTATGTTATTTCTAACTGTAATCGGTCACGGCAACGTTCAAACGCCCATCAGAATCAACTAAGTTTTCGAACTACAATGTTGGTTTTGTTTGAGGGAGTACAAATATAAGCCGATTGGAATTAATTGAGTTGTTTGTAATTCATTGGTTAGAATTATGCGATGATTATGCTAAAAGACTATATCATCTAAGACCAACCTTCAATGTTTGCGCTTCAATGGTTTCATGGAGAATCACCTTTCTTAAAGGTTGACATCACTTTTGAAATTCTATCCTAACATGCCCTCGGAGATTCAGGACACGGGATAGTCTGTGTCGATTCTTACGTAATAGTGGTGTGTGAGGACATTGGTGATGTTTTCCATACCTAATTCGTATCCAATGCAACGGTTGTCATTATGATCGTTCAATGCTGTTGAAAAGTCGTTCACACGAATCAAGAGAAGTTGTTGAGAAGGAGGAACTGATATGCCAGTTGGATTGGATTGATTTCGGATAAGCGTCGGGTAGTGTGGGAGTTTATGATGTGGTATTTGGACGTTGCAGTAAGAGTAACTGGGCGTTTCCCCACATGGCACTAATTAGAATAAAGAATGCCGAGTTCATTTTGGAGAGACACTGATACGTGACAGTAAACCCTTTCTACAAATTCCTTGATGGAACAACAAGATATTAAATGTATGTAGTGATGTCAGACTAAAAAAATCATTAAGTTTTTACAAAGGTGTAAACCCGCTCCTAAAGTGCCCTTTTGCCTGGGCTCTTTTGGTCTAAAATTTCCGTATTAAAGACAGCTAAAGACGTGTAAATGGATTGTTTTCGCGTATCGACTCTACACGACTAACAACTGGATTTAGTTGACGCCATAAACATGACTCCCACATTAAAACTACCATTGTAGATAAGAATCAGTGAAGTTCTACCAAGGTATTTTTTTACGAAAAGTACTGTAACATTGTACAAGATATGATCTCATGCCTGTCCTTTGACCGACACTTCTAACTTAATGCATACTTCAATATAAATCACAAATTTCATAGACTACTTTCACAAAACGGAGTGAGCTACTTCATAGACTTATAGTGGCCTATCAACGGCAATGGTGTATCACCTCTAAGGCCGCCATTCCATCAAAATGAGTCGACGATCATACATATTTACATAGAAAATTGTCATAAGAATCTGTTTGGATAATTTTATCCAATAACCCTAACCCTGACGTCGGTTTCTAGCCCGGGAGGAACTGAAGGAGTGAGGGAAGAGGGGAACAAGAAAAGTCGCAAACTCGGGTGGGATTCGAACCCCGGGCCCTTCGGAGCCCAGCCCCATGACCCGGGATAGCACGCTACGGCGGTGTCGCTGGCCCGGCCAGCGATTTCGTGCCCATGTGAGTCTTGGTTTGATGACGTCATCGCTACTTTCTGGACTTAGTGCATTTTTCTCAATTAACACAGTGAGTTTTGGTGAGATTTAGCTGTGCTAGGGTTAGAGTAATAGTAATAAAGTGCTATGCACAGCAGATGCGTTTAGCTACCTCGATTTTCTACAAATGTAGCGTGGAAGGGACTCGCTGAACTATCCCACGAAATACATATGTGGCCTATAAGTTTGCCTCTAGCTGCCCCCAGCACTCCTAACTTGCGAAGTTTACTTACGTCAATGCAATTCCTAGGTGCCGTGTACTAGGCTTCCTCTCTACAACAGTACATAGTTCGTCTTCCAGAGAAGACAAGTGATTATTAGTCACAAGAGATAGGCAACGCGCTCTAGACAATCCTCCATTTCCACAGCAAATTGACCTTCAAGCAGTTTCCTTGTCATCAATAAACAAGACATGTACCTATGTTGCGGTTTATATTAAGAAACTCAAAACCCCTAATAATATTATTATTCGCGTAATACAAGACGGGTTCTGATTTTTTTGCTCCTCTTAAAATGAAAAGTTAATATCTTTGAAATATACCAATTTTCACTTACAATAACCAAAATAACCAAATTTTGAAAATAATCCACTTATACCCGTACACGGGCCTATTTAAAGATCTTATCCTAGGTTTTAACTATACGAATCGCCATCTACAGCCAAGCCACTTAAAAAAGTTTTTAAAGTCACAAAAACAATCCGAGAACAGTTGAAGTCATGTCTATATGGAAAAGGGTTATCATTGCTTTAACTGATGAACCATACATGCCATGTTGGCAAAACTTCAATAACCCCTTTTATCTATAAAGTTTCCCAATGCCTGATCCAAATGTTCAAAGACTTGTGGACTTTTCAGCAAAACCAACTGTTGCTTTCTCAACACTATTCGATTAACTGCCGATCGATTCTAGATGACCGTTGCCTAGCAGCCATTTGCCCAGATCAGCAAAAATTTAACATGCGTGAGTCCAATCCAGCATCCAGTCCGCGGCATCCATGTCGAATCCAGCACCAGATCGGCAGGTTTACATCGAAGTGTTGAGAAAGGCACAAGTGGTTGCTGAAACGTCCACAGTAAGTGAACATTTGGACCCGCAATTGAGAACTTCATCTAATCATATCATCACGACCTGATGAATCTACTCACCATACCTTATATTTTCGCACCTACTCTTGTATCATGTGGTTTTTCTGTCTGAATAAATCACCGTACAGAACCTGTGTAAAAAATCAACCTACAAGATAAGCCTTCTATATCAATTAGGATCATGAACATCGTATAAAGTCCTTTTTCATTCTTCATCAGAACAACACGCAAACAACTCTCTTCACTTTTCATAAATATGGCATAACAACTGACCACATCACATATCAAACTGAAAATGCGACAATCCCACGCTACCATCGCAAAATGAGCGGATTGGTTAATGCACTGCAATCTGATGAACACGGTTGGTGTCATTGTGCAAATCATTTCTGAAAAGTTGTTTGAAAAGGTTACGTTAATAATCACTTTGTATCTGACACGGTTTGGTTTTGTTTTAAAAAAGACTTAACTGATTGAGTGTACAAGTGCCCAGAACGATTGCCATTCTTTGTTGGTTGGTCAATTATTTGTCTTCTTTGCTCGTCAAAACTAAGTTTCACGAGAAAAAATAATTTTCCTTCATTTTAAAAATAGGAAAGAGATTTTAATATTCTAAGTGATTTGAAAAATATATCAGGATTTTCGATTCTACACTCTACTTTGGGGAACCACTAAACATAATAAAATAAGTCATAAGATTAAAAAAATTTCAAAGTTAAATTTGTGACTCACAGTGAACAACAAGAGCACGATCATCCTGTGTTTGTGTGTGTGTGTGGTTGTGTTTACCAAGGTGAATAATTCTAATCGTGAAGGATCGGCCCATTCGGTAAAACGTGTATTTCATCCACATTTTGTCTCTTTTTGTTGAAAGTAAATAGGAGATCGGCTACCATCGTGGGCAAAGAACCTAGAAGAAATCATTACTGACGTCATGACCATTTTCCCATGAAAACCTTGATTAATACTGGTCCTTACTCAAGCACTCACGTAGAAATGTTCAAAAGTAGTTCGGATATGGTGAGTATACATTCCCATCACTAAACCAAACACACGTGTGGGTCCACAGTTGTAAGATCGGTGAACTAAGAATTTGTGAGCGTAATATCCCAGATTCTTTCCGAACAAAGATCTGAAAGAACAAATAGTTGTCTAGAATCTAAATAAAAGAATGTGTGTCTGATTGTCTATGTACCCTATACATTTTTTTAATATTGCTTTATAAAGGATATAACTTGCTTGCTGAATACAACATTCAAAAGCATAATAATAATAATAATACAAATCAACATGATTAAGTACTCTAATTAATTTATTAGTTTTAGTATTCTCATTCCAGATAATGCGGCACTAATGTCTGAATAGACAAACGAGCAAAAAGCAAACAAACCAACATAAAACAAACAAACAAACAAACAACCAAAAAGAGATACCAGATTGTCAATCCCTTAGTAAGTTCTTATCTAGCGACATAATTAGCTTTTATGTAAAGTCCGCTTTTGGGAATAAAAGGTAAAAAGTATGCATTTATATTTGTGTATTTAAGAGAGTTTTCTGCCAGACTGCCAAGGGCCGAAGATGATGGAACCATTAAGGCTGACTCAGAGTTTCCGGAGAGGGTGCACTCAAATTTTAAACAAATCGTGTTTTTGCATGTAATAATGCGTGGCCATACAAAAATCACTGTGCAATAACTAAGCTCAAATCGGAAGTCTTCATATAGAAATCACCGCTTTTTCCCCACTTATAAAATTAAGGATCCGGAAATTTTGTTAAACACGGTATCCTATGAGCACTGTTATACTGTTATAAAATGTTTATTGCATGTAAACGAAAATCTGATCTCTTTAAAATTGGAATTAAGCATTTAAGGTGATTATCTTTAGTTCTAGATATATTCTTTTAATTCTTACACACAAAAAGTATATTGCGAAATCTATGAATCGCCTTTAAATTACCACATTATATTCAGTTCGTTCAATAATATGTATATAAACATTTTAACAATACAAACCGTTGCATGACTTATCTGTAAAGTCAGAACAGTCGGCATATCCATCACACGTCGTTTGCACTTTTGTAACACAGTCCAGAAGATTGACACGGCAAACTGAAGTGGTCCACATTGACCTGCCAAAGATAAGGGTCGTATTTTATTAATTCCTAGTGTGACCATAACCACATACAATCAAAATGCTGATAAAATGGCGATCGACCTGCCGGTTTATTGTATTTATTTATTTATTTGATTAAATTTAAAAGCTTGATCTTTTGGCCCTTACCGTCTGCCCCTCGCAGACGCTTTAGGTGAATTCGTATGTTTGAAAGCACTGTGTTATTGAAAATCGTCGTTATCTTATAGTAAACCAAGCGACCGTGAGACTTTCAAATTGTTTGGAAAATAGTCCAGTGGGGAGAGGAGCCATTTTGTATCAAAGAACAATAACATCTCAACGAGGCCAAAACTGGATATGCTTAACTTTATGTTCTGGGCTATATCATGCAAAGCAGGCGCTATAAGTTAGCAGATATTTGTGTCTTGATGTTGGGTTGTCTTTGCTGCCATAAGATATGCTTTAAATAAACAGCTTATCCCTCATGGAATCTCAGGAGTACTGATGTTTGTGAATGTTCTTTAGTTTGATCTTTTTAATGTTGCGTAGATTGGATGTCGCAGTAAAAGAATTTCGCCTTAATCGATCGGAACTTCTGCCATTCTGATGTTAAATTTAAATCCAGGTTTTCAAACAAATACGTGGATCATGGGTTCCTACCGGAATCATTTTTACCGAAATTCCTATCCCACAATGCACCAACGACGTACGAGTAAATGCATCACTCCATGCACACTCGCATTTAGTGCGCCCTCTTTAAACTACAGCACATTTTGTGGCACAAAAATTACAAGTCAATCAAAGAGTACTCGTTAATTGGTAAAATTTATGTACAGCAAACGGTTTTCCGCACAGTTATGACAGAAAAATGACCGTATGACACAAAACACCATAAAATATATATGCGCTATTTTATTTTATCTACTCGTACAGTTTTGGTGTATTGTGGGATAGGAATTTTCGGTAAAAAATGATTTCCGTAGAAACCCAGATCCACGTATTCCAAGACTCATTCGCACTCCCACCGTGAAGTTAATATATTGACGAAGAGTGTCAGCATTTTATCTAATGTGGAAATCCTCCCTCTGCTAGAATTGGTACACTTTACGAATGCCTGTCGAAATCGCCAGTTTGTTTTTATTTGCAGGGTATCTTCCGTCGGTTTGAAAAGAGTCTACACACGTCCCATTCCTCTCCATTAACATTATGTAGGAAGGTGGGATTTCTCCAACTTTGCTTTCGAGTTGAAGTTTAAAAACACGTGTACGGATATCAGTTGTGGCTGCCATGATTGAGAGACGACGTTGTACGTGGATGATTGTAAATGATTTGAAATCAATTACGGGACCATGTGACGTTTCTCGTGCCAAAAAAAAGTTTACTATTTTAAATGGAAATGAAGTTTCCAACACATTTTCCCAGTTGGGTATATGGGTATAAGATAATATAAATGCCTGCATTCTTTGTGACACTTGCTCTGTGATTACTATAAATATTTATATATAGGCCTAAACATCTGTACAAGAAAATTCCTGGGTGCAAAACCGTTTTTATGGGTACTTTCGAAACATTTTTTCATGTAAGTCATTCAGTGCTTATAGCTTAGTCCGAGTACTTACTGTAAAAAGTGCCATCAAATGCAAGATGCATGTGGTACTAACAGTAAAAGGGACACATTCCCATTTTGACACTGTATAGGATTAAAATTACCAAGCGATTACTCTGGGATAAATTCAACATACGCATACCCCTCCTCAATTTTAACCTTCTACCTCTCTAACTGGGAGATAGCCTCACGTCCGCTTGGATTAACTAAATAATACAACAACTCTTCAGTCCATGTTACATTCAACCGTTACAAGATTTACACACATTCCAGAAGGTTTGTGCAACAAAACGTCTATATATTAGTGTTTTCTGTTTCGTTAATACCAATTTTCAAAAATGACACCGAAAAGTCACGTCAAGGAATTACTATTGTATTACGAACTGCTTGTAAAAGAGTTGATGGCCGGGCGGTTGGACAAACGCAACTCCTTTTATAGATTCAAACATTTCTAAACATACGTAGCAGTTCTCGTGGTACATCTCATTTTCATTTTAACGCCTACCGACCTAACCTACCGTTCCCCCCCCCCCCCCCCCCCCCCCCCCCCCCCCCAGTTAACGTCGTGACCGTCGTCGGGGGGTGTGGTGGCAACACTAATAGCATTTTGAACACTCCTTACCTTTTCTGCTCCGTTGTCGAATGCTATATAAAAGTCTTCCAGAAGTGCTAATTCAAAGGAAACACACCGACTGGAAAGTCTCCAGGCAACATGGCTTCTACTGCAATGGTAACATTGTTAACTCGCTTCTTCCCCCCCTTGAAGGTGGCAACACTGTGTCAAATCACCTGGATCATCCCTTTGTCCTAGTTCGATGGTCGTTCCATAGTTGTTATGTTTATACTCTATAGGAGCTATGTGTATATACTAGCCATTGTCTGCCGTTAATTTGCCAGTAACAAGCAACATTGCATGGTTATTCCGTGCCAGGAGAGTTTAAAATGAGCACTTCTTTACCGGTGAGATTCATATTTCTGGATCCACATATTGGCAACACTCAAATACATTTGCTTGTTATGAAGGACATCGAGATACTTTGTCTAATACCTACACTAAACACGCGCCGATACACCAAAAACAACTCCCCATAATATTTTGCTTCGTATTTAGCAATCACTGATCAATCACCTATTACAGTTTAGCTTTAAAAACACTAGTCGCTCGAAGGGTTGTGGCAGAGCAATCAATAGCCGGAAGCGGACATCCGGTTGTCCGGGCTTTGGGCAAAAATATGCTTAGCAACTATGTGCGTAAAACAAATCATTCATACACGCTTGATGTGCAGTGATCGTACATTTTGATTTTGGCGCACTTTGTTTATCATTCACCCCGATACGGGGATTCCCTGGGCATCCCCGTGGTTAAGGCGATGTGACTCAGTCCCGCCCCGGCCACCGACCATACAACCCATTTGGAGTCAGATTGAGAGGCTACCGTTTAGGCCTACAACAGGCCTCCTTTCTATAACCTACCGGCTAAACCGCTAAGCCTGTAGAGGCCCGTGATGCGGTCTGTATTTCCAGGTACCTCGTTTACACATTCAATACTTTCATATGTGACTGAGATAATACATATAATGATAGTTAAAAATGTTACTTGTAAATGTAACCACAAAAATTCCAGAATTCATGTTTCCTTTCAGTCTACCTTGCGCTTGACTTGGAATACGAACAAATTATGTATGATCTGGTGTCTGTACTTTCCCGTATTCCATGCAATACCGTAAAGAAACCGGGTCCCACATAAGATATGTCCTATAACCTACTATGTCACATGTACGGAATAAACTTGACCTTGTATACGAGGCCTTTTGGGTATAGGCGAAACAAATTATGCGTATAGCGCTATCCCCCCAATGGCTAAGTGTGTGATAGGACACTCAGTCCCACCGGACAACTGGATTTTTAGACACCGGTAATAATTTGTAGTTACCTCACAGACACAAGTGAGGAATTGATCTTTTTCAGAGCAGAGCGCTGGGACCTTCACCTATCGTGATGACGAGAAATTTCAGATAACAAACCTAATTCATTGCGATTGTACTTACGACAATGTTCTTCATCTCGACGTATTGGCATTTCACGGTACCATTACATAAACTTGTTATGTATAACAGATCCATTCCACAATTGATTCTTGATGTGTGCATCCTGTGGCATTGACATATTAATGAGAAAGTTGTTTTAGTGTGCCATTGGAAAGTATTAGCATAAACCTGATGATACTTGAACAATGTTTGCGGTTAATATTGTTTGAGATGCAACAAAAATTCTAAAGTACCTCAGAGAACAAGTTGCGTTCGTTCGTTCGTTCTGTGCAAGTCCAAAATCACAAGTGGAAGATCCGTCTTTAACCAGCTGATAGTTTCGTCATTCAGGTTGATCAGGCCTGAATTCCTCTTGGTGAACTTTGTAAACCTCACAGTCTCTATGATGTGCTAATGGTTTGTGGCTGTTCACAATCACAGTTTGGTGATGGTTCTACTCCGATCTTGTGAAGGAAGTTCGTTGTACGACCAACGCCATTTCTGAGTCCTGTTGAGTTTGACCCGGTGCTTTCCTATCAAGGTCACCCCTTTGGGCTTGCTAGATTGGGCTGTCCACAACTCTTTAGGTTCAAATGTAGAGGTGACCATTGCCTCATACCATCTGTCATTTATCCAAGATGATCGATAGTGATACTGTGACTGCAGTGATATGGATTGGGGTATCAAAGTGATTCCGTGGAATTCTCTTATCCTCAAAAAAGGTGTTGGTGGTGGGATTAGACTTCCAGGTTCATCACATTTCTTGGCGGGCTTGATCGTCTGAAGGTTCCTCTAAGATTTGCAGGATCTGCCAGACATAATTGGGAGGTATTCTACAGGCGTTGCCAAAAGGCAACCACTAACAATTCGCACTTGCATCATTCAGAACGAGATCAATCTTTTGTTTGAATGTACGCTGTGACTCCATACTGGTGCAGCAGTTATTCACAGTGGAGTATGCCCAGGCAACAGTTGATGTACTGTAAGGTGTTCAAAGTATGCACCCCATCCAGTTCTGCAAGCCTTCTGAGGAGGTTGACACTAGACTGCGTCTTGGCAGCGGCTGCCTTGGTGTGTTGATTGTAAGTAAGGCTGCGGTCCATTGGACGCCAAGGTACTTCGGGGTTTGGTCGGTGACAGGTTTTTCCTCCATCTAGAGTGAATGTTTAGTTCTCTTTTTGCGCATCGAGTGCCAGGTGGAAAACAAGCGACGGTCTTGGGTTTGCTGATTTTACCTAGTGCCATCTGTAGAAGAATTTGGCTTACGTGTATTAGGTCTTCTGCAGCGCTGTTTCTAAGGACTCAAAGGAGTCAGCAAGCTAATCCAAGTGCCGTGTCGTCTGCGTAGAGTACTGCAAAGAAACTACCTTCGGCATATCTGAAGCGTAGA
Source organism: Ophioderma brevispina (assembly GCA_023653785.1). Classification (NCBI taxonomy): domain Eukaryota; kingdom Metazoa; phylum Echinodermata; class Ophiuroidea; order Amphilepidida; family Ophiodermatidae; genus Ophioderma; species Ophioderma brevispina. Next base: position 10,781 of record JAMKCH010018405.1, read on the forward strand.
TGAGTTGAAGAGACTGGTGCCCGACAGAACCTTGTGGGACACCATTCCGAGTTTGCGCTTTCTACTCTTACTAACTACTGCGTTGCCCATTTGATTTCTCAGGACAAAGATCTGTTTGGATGAGCAGCATAATGAACTTGACAATCTTGACATCAGGAAGATTTTGAGTAGCTGAGGTATATGCCTCGGTGCCAGACTGTATCTTACGCAGCAGTTAGGTCAATGAAGATTGTTCCAAACTTCTGCTTCTTCTGAAGGCTGTCTCGATGTCCTTAACACGTCTTGCATATGGTCAGTGTTGATTTACCTCTTCGAAAAATCCAGCTTGGGTGCGGGTTAGATTTGCCTTGACCGTATCATGATCTGCCGAGTATCAGTACGCTCAGCAGTTATAGAGGTGAGATAGTAGCGAGAGGGGTCTGTAACTCTTGCGGTCATTTGCTGGTTTATTGGGCTTCAGATGCATGACCTTTGAAGTCTTCCATCTGGAGGGATAGTTGATGTTCCCATGCAAGTAGAAAGGAAGACGTTGGATCCATCGCACAGCTTAGGGTGCCATATTCTTCAAGAATTCTGTAGGGATGTTGTCATTGCCAGAGCCTTCCCATTATTGAGAAACTTTAATTGCTTCGTTGATTCATCGTAGGTGAATGGTTGGGACATGGGGCCGTGACGGTTGAGAGGTTTGTAGAAGCTGTTTAATCTCTGCATTAACAGCACGAGAGGGGGCTTTCGCCTGCTGGGTGTGGTTGCCACTTTCCATTGTTGACAAGTACTGAAGCGATGAGTTTGCAGAGAAAGACATTGCTTAGCTGGACAGCTACGCACGGTGAGCTTGGTGATGGTGTTCCAGGCCTTGCGGCTTGAGTGGGTTAAAGTGATATTGGAATATTCCTCCTCCAATCTGGTGCGTCTCTTTGGCAGCAGATCCAGTAAGCTAGACGTTCACTTGCTTTCTCTCAGTATCGCAGTTTGTATTACAATACGCTTTGTATAACTGTAGCAGTCCTTGTCCCAACAGTGGGTGTAGGGATTCCTGTCGCCTATTGGAAGTGGAACCAATTTAGCTGCTGGGGAGCATGGGCAGAAATCAGAATATGCATCGTTGATTTAGATGAAGCCGGGTCTGGCAGCGGTGGATGACAGTTCGCTGGTGAGTCGTTTGAACTTGGGCCAGTAGGCTTTCCTGAAATTCCATCTCTTTCTGTAGAGGATGGAGATCGTGACCTTGATGTCACTGGTGACCAGGATAGGGCAAAGACCTGATCTAGGAAATCTATGGAGGACCGTTCTGGAGCAGCGGGATCGGATGTCGCTGGTGAATGTTGACAGGTCGGGACAGGTCCATGTCCCATGAATGCTAGAATAGAAGGTAGGTGGATCCTTACTATCCAACAGCAGTTGGAGGTAGTGGGCTTCAATCACTTCAAGAGCCGCTTTGCCAATTCTTGTCAGTATGAGTATCCACATGCTGTATTTCTACAGTTGAGATCTTCGCAGACGAAGAGACTCCGCTGAACTATGGAAGGAGTTGAAGTACTGCATCAGGTGGTGGTGGCTTATAGATGTTGGTGAAGTGGGTTCCCATTGCCTTCAAATTTTATCCACTGGATCGCGAATTCATGAAGATTGCAGGGTTGATCTCATGTATGCTTGCTCACATAGGAAGCGATCCATGCTTGTTGTGCGGAAATGAAGCAATAAGGTCAAAACCTTCGATTGCAGCTTCTCTTCAGATTCGCAGTGAGTTTCTTGGAGGAGATGAGTATTCACTCCGTGCTCCCTGGAGAGCTAATTTTGATGTCTCGCTTAGCATGGGTGAGACCCAGATCAAACGTCAGAGGCAGGATTACAAAACTTTGGGGCGTGCCAAAGGAAAGTTCCACTGTGAGTAGCTCAGCCGCTTAGAATTGAGGGTGGGTCTTCAAGATGTTTTCTGTGGTGTTTTTAAAAACACGGGATGTTTGGACTGATAGTGTTGAATCGTAGCCAAAACAGTGATGTGACTTTAAAAGGGCCGCCGCGAGAGGCTTCAACATGACCCAAAAGTTGCGTAATCTACTACAAAAATTCCAAGTTTTATCACTTGGTACAGTTTCATTTTTTTTTTTTTTTTTTCATTATTGATTTGTACTTCTGCATTAATCATAGTTAATGTTCCCATTAAAAAATAGCCATTCGAATGTTCTTGTGGAAAACATACATAAGAATATCTGGAACCACCCTTTAATAAAAACAATGATACTCTTCCTCCTCCGTCAAAGGAGAATCATGGCTTTCTTCGATGGTATGCGAAGAATTGAACTCCTGAGGTTGGAATCCACGCCCAGTCTGCGACAATCCTCTCTTTGACCGTAATCTTGGTGTGATTAAAGGTGAGGTTTTAGAAGCCGTTGCTAACACCCCTCCCTACATGGAACGTAATTAATATTAAAAACACCTGCATTGGGATCAATATAGAAAGGTTCCGTGGCAATTACTCGTTAGCCGTTCACCTTGGCATCCAATCTCGTCTGAATGATCTTTGCATTGTGGCTTCCATCGCTCTGGAGATGCCATACATACACCCGGAGCCAATTCGCATGAAAAATGTTCAGACACATCTGCCAAATAAATTACAAAGTACTCAAATGTAAGAGAAAATGACAAATCGAACCAACCCTAAAGAAATACTCGGGGCGTCTCTTGGCGATTGTACAAGTAAAGGTTATAATGTAGTCTTTGAATGCGTCACCCCAGCACACCAATCATAAAACACACTTAGAAAGTTTTTACAAGACGTTCCCTTCACAGCAAAAAAAATTGGAGCACTTTCTTTGTGCAAAATGACTACTACAGGCCTATCTATACCTTTAAAACTTTTAAATTCATGTTTGCTTCAATGAACGAATACATATTGTATATCTTTTAAAAAACTTGCTCACCTGAAAGGTTGTATGTACTAATCATCAGTTTAAATCCATGTGGGCACGAACGTGACGTACACCTCTGGATTTCGTAAGTAACCCATACGTGCGAGTCATCCGACGTAATAAAATACGGATGAGCTCCTCCAGATCGACGAAAGACAAAGAGTTAAGATTTCCATGGTGACGCCCATTTCCAATAGAAAGGATGTCTAAGTGAACGTCAAAATCACTGAATACAATCAAAAGTCGCTCGTTTCTATTGCGGTAATAAACCACACACAACTGACATCAGCATGGGACAAGCCGAGGTATTCGGGTGCGCTCAGATTGTATAGATGTCCATGATCAGCGATTCTGATAAGTGACTCACCACAAGGAACTGTTGAAAGAGAAGAGTATTTGCATACATTTAAAGATTCGATCATGAGACATTCGGCTCCATTCCTTTGATTCATAAACATTAAAAGCTATAACTGTATGAGTTTTATTTTTTTTTCATTTTCAAAAGTCTGTTTCAGTAATCACGTAACTTTGAAAGAATAAACCTCTCACCACAACCGATTTCATCGTAAAAGTCAGCACATTGTGGTCGTCCATCACATATTAAGGAATAATCTACGCACAGCCCTGTTGGACATTGGAATCTTGCGGAGAGCACATGCCTAATAGAAGAGATTTAGAAGAAGGTTAGTGCATCATTCCAAAGAATAGAATGCAAATTATAGAGCTTTTGTATCACTTTCAACCAGAAATGGCGTGATGTAAAATATTGCTGCAGATTTGTCGTGAAATCATTGTTTAACTTATGCGTACTATTACAAAAGTTTTATTTAATTTTTAAATAGATCAATTGCGTCACGCCCCGCTAATCCGATACAAATGAACCAAAAACACGCGAAAATTGGCAAAAAGGCGGAAAATTCAAATGAGCCTTGCGTTTACATCAAACATTTTTGAAATCTTATTTGGTTGATATCTATTCTAGAAGACCCAGATTACAGATATTTAACACAAAACCAGCAGTTTTAGGGAATCCTGTATTTTTTACGGGTGTTGCAAAATACACGTCATTTTCACATAAAAGTTTGTACAGTAACGGGTTAGCAACATCCACGATGAAATTGTTTTCAGCACATAAAGGGTTAATTATTTTTAATGATACTAATCAGTATTTATTACATGTATGTATGACTCTATAAGCAAAAAAAAAAAAAAAAAATCGCTTTGGTTCTTTGATTTTTAAAAATATTCTCAGATGACTTCCGTTAGTGTCCGGGGGGGGGGGGTTACCATGGGACCACACATAATTAACTAATTGCGGGGCTGGACGGATTGAACTTAAGTTAGGGTGCCACGAGGAAACAGAAGCGCATACATTGTTCCCCCCTCTTTAAAAAGTCAGACAATTTCGGCGCAAAAATCCAGTTGTAAAGCGGAGGCCAACCGAAAACAAATTGTGGGGTCCATAGGACCATCCACTTGGTACTTAAATGTTAAGGTGGCATATTCTGGGCAGGCATATCTGCAATAAAAACAATAAAATTGCAGCATACTTACCACATCCAGTTTCATCTTCAAAACCAGGGCAATCTGGATACCCATTGCATAACGATGAGTCAAGTACACAGGATAAGGGGTACTTTGTACATGCAAAATTCTACCATCTCGGCAGGTACTTGCACGATTGAATTTAGTTCTCTTATTATTCAATTATTATTCCTTTTAAAGGGTAAAAGGTAGCTTACAAGGGTTATTAGAACCTAATTGTCAACAGTTTAAAGGTGCCAAACCCAATTACAACATATGTTTCTGTGTTTCGTAGGGAAGGCCATCACCACATACTATTTTAAAAAAATCAATTTTTGAGTGAATCAGACTAACAGATTTTAATGTGAGCGGTAAGGTATTGCAAGAGCACAAGAAGTACGTATAAAATATTTTTCCGGTTACCGTAAAAAAACATATTTTAGCTTGTAGCATCAAAATGGGAAGGAAGTCAGTCACAATATTTTGCAGATCGGATGAGGAAAATACAAGGTTTCTAATAATACCAAAATCGCAGGTTCCATGGTGTGCAAAAAAGGGGTTGAGGCTGAGGATCGGGTGGTGCATCTTAATTATTCGCAGGGCAGATGTGGTCTGCTCCTTCTGCTTGCAAAAACGTTATCTGACTACCGCGTACAAATTAATATATATTCATACCAAAAAGTCTATCAAAATAAATTAAATAATATAAAACTTACTACATTTCTTAGGTTTTACCTGTTTCTTCATAAACGTTCATGACGACAACTTCGAATTCGCTGTTTTCGTTCGTAAAAATATGATCGGAGTGCCTTCAAAAGCAATCCACATCTGAGAGCCTTTGCTAACAGTGACAGGTGGAACGACACAACCTTTGCGCCAAATAACCGATCGAATTTAAAATTGCTCAAGATTAACTAACTCCGTGACCTAGATAAGGGCCCTAAAATAAATCCCTGGAATGATAACGTACTTCACAATCTGGCAAATATTCCCCCGTCTGTTGAAGGATGAATATTATCACTAGCTGACTGCCTCCCCCACGGGAAATTGATTCCAAGCTACGGGATTATCGTCTATGATGTTAATAAAGGGACCACTCACTCACTGCATTTACCTGGAAGGAAAAACATATTGTCATCATTGACGTTGTTATTCCATCATCAATCATATCATCGACCAATCTTAGTCCTCTACTTATACCAAAGTTTCCTATTGCGTTGCAGGAATCATTTCAATCAGTGCTTCATGGATTAGAACGAATTTTTTGTGTTTTCGGTCTTTTTGTGACATGCATGTGTTTCTCTTGAACCTTGTTTCTTTCTCTATCGATCGCCACCCGGGGTCCCCTCTCTTTCTCTCTCTCTCTCTCTCCTCTCTCCTCTCTCTCTCGTCCTCTATCTGCTCTACTTCCCCGGGTATGTTGGTTTCCTTTCCTTTCCATTTTTAAAATCTAATGAACTGCTAATGGACTTTATAGTTTTTACATACTTACTACACATCTGAGAACTTTCATCATCAGCTGCTTCTTTATCATCAGGTTGGACAATGTTCCTTTGAATCCCAACAGATACTGCCTGGTTCAAGGGCATATCAAGGTCATTGGAAGTATATGCAGGTAACTGAAACCTCACAGAAATATCTAATAAATACATGCGAGTAAGTAGAAAGTTGTTCCATAACAGTATTCCCTAAAAATTTGGAACAGTCTGGGTTTACTAATGTTTGAATTTAAAGCTTGAATTCCCAATATGAAAGGATTAAGGGCTTGACAAAGTATTTTCTTTGTATCCAAAATTGTAAAATTTATTATTTACTATAGAACGTCCTTTAATTTTTGTTTCATTTTCAAGGCATTTCTGTAGCCACATAACAAGGTAAGAATATATTTTGGGGCGGATCTATTGAAATCCCTGGAATATGCACCTTATGGGGTGCCCAAATCTCTCGTTGCACCTTTTGAATTGAAGATTGACGTCCTCAATGTAAGGTATTTGTTAATCATGGATTGGTGCGGTTTATAGTTGGCTATTAACTAGTGTTTTTAATCAAAATATAATGATTTTAAAATGCAAAGCAATTGTATTTATGTTATATGCACAACTCAGTTGCTCCTCTTTACGCCATATACAGTGCCATTTCAAGCCACAAAACATGTTTCAAAAGGGAAATGCACGGAAATTCCTTGCATCGTTATCATTGCAATCAATATAATTGCTATCAATTCAATACCCTGTATAAATGATAAGAACACACGTAATCACAAGCGTGCATTCATAGTTTTTATTTTCGACGAGTATCGTTCTACGTAATCCTTAACGGGGAAGGGGGGGGGTTAACGGCAAGGATGGCTCCAATGAATTTCAATCAGAATCCCCGCTTGGTAACATGTATGCCAGTCACAAGCTGAAGCCACATAAACTGATCACCTACAGACTAAGCATGTTGATGACGTCCTGTGCTGTATGTCACAACTACCGAATTGACATCGGTAACATTGAAACCTACCTAGATCAATCTATCCTTAACGAATCCATAAGAAGTAAGGAAGGCTAAATCTAGGAACATCATCACAGAATAGCCTTCATCTGACGCATGATCATCCAAGTGCATTCCAGTTTCTTAAGATGCATCAGGTACAGGGGTGTGATTAAGAGAAACGTAGAATTGCAGGTGTGATAATAGTATTCCGAAGGTCTCCCCAACATCCTGTGAAGAAAGGTGTTTTTTCCTTTAGGTATAGTCAAACATTGAGTAGAATAGACTGATATTGATTCAATAGTGTACACGTTACATCGGGGTGGCCATACTGCCTATTAAAGTTAGTAATTCTGAAAGAGTCACAATGTCAAAAACATTAGTATCTTACGCGGCATGCATGTTTATTTTAAAAAAAATTTCACACAACATGGTGTAGGGTTACGTCACAAACTCGATTCACGACATTTGCCTTATGTCCGCACGGAATAGCAGATGTACTGATTGAGAACAAAATTACAACTTGAATAGTCCTAAACAGTGTGGACAAGGGCCATAATCTCCTGGTCTTTGCCCTGACCCCCTGACACCTCTCTGAAATGACCAAAAACTTATGGCGAAAATAGAAGTTCGTTCCCCTTATTTCAACTCTTCCCATCATGCTCACCAAACTTCCCCTGCACATGTCTCACACATGGGCCGTGTAAAGAGATAGTTCCATCCGAGTCATAAGTCCTGATTCCAGGGGGGGAGAATATGTCCCGTAAATAAATATGAAACTAACTGTTGCGTGAAGAATCAACTGAACCGAGTGCCCTATTCTTCACCTATTCGTTGTAGGCTGAGTAAGTGATTCCGGAGGACCATATCTCCTTCCACACCGGCCGTTTCTGCTATAGCTCACCTGGAACCAAAATACCACCCCACTATCATTGGCCATACGAATCATAACTCCCAGAATTTCTCCTAATAGAAATTCAATTCTCCTAGAGAAATTAATTTCACCTAGGAGAAATTCCCGCCATAATGCGCTTCTTAATCTTAATTTCTCGTAGGCAAAATAAATAGCCCAATCACAACTCCCGTTGTTAAGATGGTTAATCAATTTCCTCCAACTAGGAGAAAGGGATGGTGATACCTAAGTGGCCGTAAGAGGAGTCATAAATACCCGAATTTCCGCGAGGAGAAATTCAATTTCACCTAGGAGAAACTCAAATTCCTCCTAGGGAAAGTAAATTCTCCAGGCAGAATTCAACCAAAAGGAGCGCTCTCAGTGTGGGCTGAAATTCCTTTCTCCCTAGAGAAATTCCTGCCCATGAGAGCGCTCCGTTTGGCTGTAGGAGAAATTGATTAATTTCGCATGGATAAATTAAACACTTATGACCGGGCGGCCAGATGGAATGTCGCCTAAAGAAATTGCCATTATTCCTAGCTAAAGTAAAATTGCACCTAGTAGAAATGCAATGTCTCCTAGGATCAATTAATTTCTCCTCGGAGAAATTATAAATTTCTTCTGGGAGATAATTTAATCCAATCAATTTAATCTGTTTAGAATTAGATCTATCAGGGCGCTGTCATTGGCTGGAATTTCTCTAGGTGAAATTTAATTTTTCCTAGGAAAAATTAAATTTCTCCTAGGATAAATTCTGGTAGTTATGCCTCGTATGGCCAATGATACCCCACGTGTTTAATCATATCAGAGTGGTGAAAGAGTTTTTAGAAAATCTCATTTTACAAATGTAGAAAGGTGCAACGAGAGATTTTGGAGGTACCCAAATATTGTGTCTACTAGTAATTTTCATATAGAATAGACACTCAACTTTCTTACCTTGTATTTGGCTACAGAAACTGCCTTAAACGAAGAAATGGTTAGTCTGATCTCAATATAACATAGGCTTAATTTCGTATTTGCTCCTATTCGAATTAGAAATTTCAAAATTGTTGTACCAAAAACATTTCTCAGCTTAATCCTTCAGATGGGGATTATTTCTGATGGAAAACTTTACCTCAGGGCAAAAATCATAACTTTCGAATTTTTTTGTGACACCTGATATGTGAAATCCCTCGTTGCACCTTTGAATACTACTACCACTCACCATGGTTACAACTCTCTTCATCATCTCCATCAGGGGCAGTGAACTATGAAGTCACACACATAGTCCAGTTGTCAATACACATGGATGGATTGATTCAGATCTAACAGTTAAACTTATTTCCGAACATGCTGTAGCTGCAACAGTGTGTTTATAAATTGAATCAACGGCTAAGGGTGGTTGTTTTCCGATTTATGGTATTGTGTTCTCCTACTTGATATGAGAGCCTACGCCACTTGCACATACACCCCCATAAAGTACGCGGGGGAAACAAACTTGCGGTTTGATGGTAGACGCAATACTGCAGTGTTGCCAAGCCCTATTCAATCTGTGCTAATAAAGTGTTTAACCACTAAAACGCGGTTTTTTGTTTATATTTTGGGAATGAAATGGATTCGAGGGCTCAAATTTCAGGCCGACAGGAAAAATAGGCCTTTCATCTGATATCAAATCGATACTACTTCCTGTACAGTCAGGTGGGTCCCAAAGACGATCGGAAACACGCACCTTTAAAACATACAAATCTTGTTAGGAATAATAGCAAACGCAGCAGTAGCATTGGCTGTAGCAGTAGTAGCAGCCGTGGCAACAGCAGTCAGTATCCAGCACAGCAGTTGCAGTAGCAAGCAAGAGCAGCATCAACAGAAGCAAACAGGGGCAGCTATTAAAGCATCTTAGGCATAACACAATACCATATGAAATTGGGGGGTTTTTTTTTTGTTTTTGGGAAAAAAAATGACAATAGTCAATACATAACACTCGCAAAACATTAAGCCCTATCAGTGATTTCTTTCAACGATGTAAACCCCTATTTTTCAACCGGAAGTCGATTCGTTTGCACTGTTTGTATGGTAATTGTTTGTATAAAGACCCCTGCAAGTGTCTAGCGTAACATCGCTATTTGTCAGAAATTTATTTTTATGCTTTGTTTACTAATAAAGTCGGGACCGACTTTTTTAATGCTTAGAAATAGTCGGATAAACCTGCATGCTTCAAGACCGATTTAAATGCTTAAGTGTCCTGTTTTTCACAAGAAGTACTATAAGTGTTGATATGACCTACACTAGCTATTTTAAAGACAAAATCGGCATTTTAAATTTGAAAAAATGACTGATAGTGGCTTTAATTTCTAAGGAGTTTATTATCATGGTTCGATTCTGTGATGCCAATTTCAATTTAACCTGAAAATTAGTCCACGTGATCTCAGCAAACTCATTTACTGGCTTCCCAAATAATCAGAACTGAATGTGAGCCACTAGCTGGATGATTAAAGCAATGCTTGAAAGGTCCATTCCCAGTTGCCTTTACTATTACATTCTCTTTCTGTTGGCATTTTCCCAGAACCAATAATTTAAGAAGTCAAAGAAGGCAGTCTTCCATTTCAAAGTCGAAACACCTAAGAAGAGGTGACCACATTGCTCGCTCGGACAAACACGTACAGCGTATATCGGTTGATAGTTGTGGGATAATGCCGGTGATGTAATATTGATACTGTGAAGTGGCGACAGGACAAACGCTCCAGAGCTACAAATCACTGTTGACGAAATGGATTGTTAAATACTTTTATCAATCGTTACCATGAACCAATGACAAGGAGTAGAAAAGAACTTATACAGTATTACACATTTAAACCCGAGTTTGAGACTATAATTATACTAGTAAGAGCAAAAGCAATTTCGAGTGTAGTGCCTAAAATTGTCAGTGTTCCTGGTTATGATTTTATTATATTTTATGGGATATTGAATGAAAGCTAAGGGAGTTTTAGTTGAGAACAACTCAGTGCTTGGAATTTAACTTGGATCCAGTGGCGCGCCAGACCTCTTTTCTGGGGAAAACTGGGGGTCAAGTGAAATCTTGGGGGGGGGGGAAAGGTGAAAGTTCCTGGGGGGGCCCAAAATATGGAAAATTTTGAAATTTTTCACCAATTTTGGCCAAAACGCTGATTTTTTGGAACCCCCAAACCACTGAATTTTGCCCCAAATCCTTCATTTTCTTTCGACCGGGGGGGGTGGGGGGGTAAAAACCTGGGGGGGGCAAGGGGGGGGCAAATGCCCCCATGCCCCCCGCCCTTTCTTCCGCCATGCAATTGGATCTCACCTGAGTTTACAATTTTGATTCTCATCACCCCCCTGGACAGTGGGTGTTTGTTGTCAAATACGTACTGCTGTCGACACACGTACCTGACATTGCTGTATCCACATGAGAATTTCTTGGTCTTCCATGAATAAGTCTGTAGAACCATGTACAACATAAACAACAACAACTATACGATAAACCTATTCACTTATTGAGGTATTATAAAGACAACCAGAACTCGGAAGTACACGGTGTGTAATTATGTCCTTGAATCTACATGACCCCTAGATGATCTTTGACCCCGCGTGTGTTGCGCTATTTCCAAAGCTCAACTCCAGGTCTCTTTTGAAATTTATCACCATATAGACCTACAACTGAAAATGACCCCTATATCACCTTTGACCTCACACTTGTTGGGGTCACATGTGTAACTCTACCCAAGGATCGTTTTGTCCATGTGCCATTAAAATCCATCAAAGTATTTGGATACAGAGTCCATTATATATACAGGGTTAACATTTTTGCATCTACATATACATCCGGATATCCATCCATCCATCAATACGCACATCTATCAATTCACCTTTCGGAGGGGAAAATAAGCAGTAGAAGTTATCAAAAAAGAGGGGGAAAACAAAGAAACCAAAATATAAATTTGACTCTAAATTGAAGTATAAAACAAATTCCTTGGTGATCACGTTACATGTAAGTGGGACAGGCAGGGTTGGGTTATAAGTGAAAACAATTTCACTTTTCCCCCTTTGTTAACATGGTTAAGGTCAAGATATGAAAATTGAATCTAAATAAGGGGTTCCCAAAAGATAATCCCCCTATAATTCGAGGACATTTTGTTGCATAACTTCACTTAGAACTGGATGTTTATAAAATTTCAAAAGGTTTTGAAGAGAGGAAACATTTTTTTGGCTCTGCCACAAATGTCGTTGCTTTTCAAAAAGCACTTTTGGCATCAACACACACTCCCTTTTTCCAAAAATGTTGATGTCAGAAAAAGTGGCACTTTACCGTATTCAAAGGTCTAAAGTCAAGAAAGTATCAATTTACAACAACGACTTCATTTCCTTTTTTTATATTCATTGCAGTCTGAAGTAAATAAGCTTAAAACATGAACGCATAGGCAAACAAGTGAACAAACAAGACAAATACAATGCAATGAGATGAGATTTGGGTAAGTGACACCACTCGAAATGTGAAGCAGATCGACACATAAAGGAGAACTGGCTCAACGCGTTGGAATTATCCAGCGAGCATGGAACCACATTCATCAACAGAACATCAGCAAATTGGTAAACAGCATGTGCACTCACTAAAATGATGTCATCAGTGCAGATTTAGGAAACATTGACTATTGAGTCTCACCCTAAATGACAAAACAAGCTTATTTTGATTTGAAACAGGTATTTCAAACATTATAATTACCTCTTTCTTTCATAAAAAAGAGCAATATGCAAAGAAAAATGACTATTTAAAGCTTACACCTCATTCTTTATTTTCCTGCATATTTGTCGTGTTTGTTTGTTTGCTCATGCTTCAATGTCTTAAGCTTATTTACCTCAGATCGAAAAGAATATGGAAATGAAATCGTTGTTGTAAATTGTTAATTTCTTACTTTAGACGTTTGAATACGGTTAAGTGCCACTTTTTCTGACAACATCATTTTTGGAAAAAGGGCGTGTGTGTTGATGCCAAAGGTGTTGTTTGAAAAGCAACGACTTTTGTGGCAGAGCCAAATGTTTCCTCTCTTCAAAACTTTTTGAAATTTTCCAATCATCCAGCTCTAAGCGAAGTTATGCAACGAAATGTCCTTGAATTGTGGGGGGGGGGACTTATTTTTGGGAACCGTGTATATATTGCAATGCACGTAAAACAAATGTCAATCGTCAGAGCAGAGGACCAGCCTGTTGATCCCGTTTCCAAACTCTGGGAACAAAGATTTGAAGGTATTTTGGTGTTCCCACTCCCTTCAATGTTCCGGCATTTTGGGGAAGGAGCAAAAAGGCAAAATGGAGAACTGTCGCAATTGAATCAATGTGAGCATTGCAAGATATACTTCTCCATTGACTTTCTCCGGCGAAAAAAGAAGGGGCCAATATGACCCAACTCTCCAACAAGGCCAATTCTTATTGTAAGTTTTTGTCTAGAGTCCCTCCTCTCAAAGGCAAAGTCAAGAGGCCTTTGACAGCGTGGGGCATACTGCCTGACATTATGGGTGGGTGCTGATTGAGCCATTTAGGTAAAATGCACTGTCATCGCCGATGCACAGGTCCTTCAAGAAAGCGAGGTGGTCTTCCAAGCATTAAGCAACCACTCACCAAACTCTGTGCATCTTAGATGATCTCTTTCCAGAAACAGGCCTCCGTATCATTTGATTGTGCCAATGTAAGTCAAGGTGCATGTCAAGGTGCGTGATCCGATTGAAAGTACTTTGAGGCAATCACCATGCCATTACGTCGAGAGCTAATTCTGGGGCCATTCAGTTAACGCTGCTGTTGAAGAGCATTTTGGACGGCTTGGACCACCCAGTCCTAGGACCTTCAGAATGGCCTTTGTTTAGGTTGAGGCTAGTCCATGTCGCTTCGTATTTGTAAAGGTTTGCATTGCTGGCGAAAGTTTCGGAACACAGCTGCAACACGTTAGGTTCGGCGTAGGCCCTTTGCTGGGATGTAAGCTGAGGCATGTAGAAGGCACAAAATATCCTACAAGATGTTATTCTGTATTCTTATGGATTTGACAATTCTTAACAACAAATAAGTCACTGGTTCAAATCCTTGAATGCTTGTTGTCCTAGCCATACTAAATTGGCGCAGTTACATCTGCACCTGTTCCTGTTAATTGTCCACTCTGCGGTCATGCATGCATCACAAGGCCATAATACTAGCAGCAGGATATTCATGAAGTTTTATTCTAAAAGTATGTTAATTATTGCTTTTTAAATATTGGTACACTATAACACAAAAGTGTAAAGTTTTTTTGACTCACTGTAGTTTTTTTTATAGCTTTTGATAATTTTCGATGATCGAGGTCAATTAGAGGTCAATATTTGAAACCCGGTATCGATTTTGGGACTAGTGGTTCTTTTAGTCGAGATTGGTGGTCGAAGCACCTTATTTGCAGAAGAAATTGTTTTATAAAGATTTGGACGATATGGGGTCAAAGGTCACTTAGTTATCATTACGGATCAACCGGTGTGCACACCATATGAATCTTGGGCCAGTAGCTCTTTTGAACAAGTATGAAATTAAAGGAGCATTTCGTGATCCACAGCCTCGTCCCCCGACTTACCTAAAACATGTTGAGATTTTATATCATCTGAACCGTTAGCCTTAGTAATCCACATGTGCCCAATCTTACGTGCAAATTCGGTCGCATCTGTAAGAAATTCGCAATTTTGTATTTTCTGTCCGTAAACGGAGAGAAATTACAGCACAGTAGCCTATGGGACCGTGGGAAAAAAAAAAAAAAAAAAAAAAACCGATAATAATTATTCTAGTACAAAATTCCTTCGTTTGTGACACATAGACATTTTCGAGCTTAACCATTCACAGGTATAGTTTACTAGCCAGTTACCAATGCAAGCGTGTAAAAATCTCAAAATTTTTGAAAAATTGGGAGCGCTCTTCAAAAAAATGTGCTAATATTGCTTTAATGCTTGTTGTCCTAGCCATACTAAATTGGCGCAGTTACATCTGCACCTGTTCCTGTTAATTGTCCACTCTGCGGCCATGCATGCATCACAAGGCCATAATACTAGCAGCAGGATATTCATGAAGTTTTATTCTAAAAGTATGTTAATTATTGCTTTTTAAATATTGGTACACTATAACACAAAAGTGTAAAGTTTTTTTGACTCACTGTAGTTTTTTTTATAGCTTTTGATAATTTTCGATGATCGAGGTCAATTAGAGGTCAATATTTGAAACCCGGTATCGATTTTGGGACTAGTGGTTCTTTTAATCGAGATTGGTGGTCGAAGCACCTTATTTGCAGAAGAAATTGTTTTATAAAGATTTGGACGATATGGGGTCAAAGGTCACTTAGTTATCATTACGGATCAACCGGTGTGCACACCATATGAATCTTGGGCCAGTAGCTCTTTTGAACAAGTATGAAATTAAAGGAGCATTTCGTGATCCACAGCCTCGTCCCCCGACTTACCTAAAACATGTTGAGATTTTATATCATCTGAACCGTTAGCCTTAGTAATCCACATGTGCCCAATCTTACGTGCAAATTCGGTCGCATCTGTAAGAAATTCGCAATTTTGTATTTTCTGTCCGTAAACGGAGAGAAATTACAGCACAGTAGCCTATGGGACCGTGGGAAATGAGCAATTGCTCATAACACAAAACCGCAAGATCGGGATCAGCTCAAATTTTGAGAATAAACTTTTCTCAAGGATATCTAGTGATGAATGAATAAAACAGAAGTTGCTGAAATCACGAAATACACCTCCATGCGTGTATGAGAAACGACCAATTGCATGTGAACCCAGAAACGGCCACGTCAGTACACAACTGAAAAAATCTATCTCTATATGTTTTCCTGATGTAACAGGCGACACAAAAACTTTCAGTACTAAATACGTTGTGACAAATGGTTACAAGCATGCGCTCCTGGAATAGCTAAATTAAATTCTTCCTTCTAACTTAATGTGATTTTTATAGATGTGACGGTATTAAAAGGTTAAAAATTAGATTTTACGGGCATGGCTAAATAGATTCTGTCATTTGCTTGTGGCTCAACAATAGTTTCAAATCCAGAGAGGCTGAAACAACCTCCAAACATGTTAAACGCAATGGGACTGTTCTATATTGAGGCATGAATGTGTCGATTTTGCCTGATTTTGTTGGTTTTAAATACCGCAATAACGTGCACCGTTTTTGTTAATGTTGATCGAATTTTCACTGGCACTGGCGCTTTCTTCGACTGAGGCGATGGAAATATAATTTTATCTGCAAAATTTTTAAGAAACAAATTGCAAACCATTGCAACATTACAGATATATTTTCATTTTCTAAACTCGATATATGAAACTTTAAACTGACCTATATATATTAGTTTCTGAATAGTGAATAATGATATCCAGTATACGCGGATTCGGTTATCATGTTCAAAACCTTACACATTATTGGTCACAAAAAATGCAGCTATACTAATTGACCCTTGCTCGCAGTTGTGTGGTTATTTCATAAACTTGCTGCTTGTTAGCATAACATAAATAGTTCTTCTTTGTTTACATGTACCCATTTTTGTCATTTTGAGATACAGTTGAAGCTGGTTAATCGGGATCCTGATAAAGGGGATTTTATATTGAGAACTCTTGTCATGTTATAAATGTGCAAGTACATTTTTACCCTTTCTCATTGGCATACATACCCATAAAAGCTATAACAAAATTTTTTTGTTTTGTGCAATTTAACATAAATAATTATATGCCCCAATTTCTGTGGCTCCTAGTGTCTGTGTGTACTTCTCTAAATCGGGATTTCTGGTTAATCGGGATATTTTCTCTACTCCCGATGTGTCCCAATTAGCGGAGTTAACTGTATTTTCTTTTACAGTCCAAGAAAAGCAAAAGAAATTTTACCGTAATTCACAAATTTTAGAAATCAAAGAAAGAAAGGAAAAAAAAACACCAAAGCTAATTATATAATTTCAAAGCTTTAAAATCTCACAACACCATTATCTCTGAAAATTCCAAAATTTAATATCACTCTTAGCAAAGAAGGTTCAACAAAGAGCCCCCTTTGTCCTCTATATCAAACTTCATGATTTTATAGGAATCCATAGATTTGAAGGACCAATAACTGTTCTATCATGTTTAAAGAACATTTTATGGTCCTTTTATATATAAAAGCTGCGAGGGTTCCATATAGAGGACAACTTTAGAACATATTTTCCTTAGAGTGACTCAGCTGACGAAATATTGATTTGACTTAAAAATAGTATCATAATGAGCTTTTCTACAATAGAATCGTTTTTTGTGGAACACATTCAGGGTATATTATTTCTTGTACATATCAATTTCTTAAAGTATAAACATATAACGTATTTTTCTTACTTGCTGACTTTTTCCAGTGAACGTTGATAGTGAATCCGGCCAATGATATATATTCATCAGTGCGAAGTATCATCCATACATACGGATCATCTACTACAACATATCCAGGCACATGTTTGCCTGTTAAAACCATCAACATACTTTGAAGTGTGCCATTTGGTCCATAACCAATGGTCAGAAAATCAAAGTTCTCTTCCAATTCAAAATTGGAAAATGTCAAAAATGGACGACCTCCATTGGTTGCTTGCACAAACACGGTACACCATATATCCAGCGGATAAGGTTCTGGGTATTCTGGCGAAGTAAGATTTATAGTGGAGTCGTATGGTGAAAGTTTGAAGTTTTCTGTTCCACATATATCTGTAAAATTAAAAACATACAATTCAGTAAAATGAAAACAGACATTTTGTTTTCCATGGATAAATTTTTCGTTATGTGGTTGAATTCCTTAAGTCTTAAGTCTTTGATGTAAATCTGCAAAATGGCCGGGAGAGTAACTGCATGACGTCCATTGGCAAAACATAATTGGTACATTGATACAAGACATTGTTATAGAAGCAGATGCCATCTCATAATATATAAATCATCTATGTTGCAATTTAGGAAAATACATTTAGAGATAAAGGAAGAGCATAGAGAATATGAGGTTGAAACGTGGGAAATAAATTGCAAGATAATCAACCAAATTGTAATAAATGACGTTAATGGTAATTTTAAAAGAAATAAATTACACGTTCAGGATATACTAGGACACATCAGGACACATCCTAGATAATGTAATGTTAGAAGACTGACAACGATTTTAACCACTACTGGCTAACTTAAGGCAAGTTGTTATTAGGATGTGATTTACAAAGTATACCCAATCGCAGTTCTGCTACTATATCAGGGTGGTTTGGTGTACTCGGTGGCAATTTTGCCGGATGATCAAGTTTAACTAACCGGTTAGGAAAAGGTTCTTGAAGCCGGATTCGATTACGAATTATTACTCTTCTATGAGCTAGCGCTCCATCTTGTACAAACTAGCCTGAGTAGCTCTATTACGCTGTTATCCCACATACGCTGCAGCTAGAGCTCTATGGTCTGATTGATAATATCCAGGTAGTTCAAAGAGCCTATCATTCCCAATTCATGGTGCAAGAATTAGAAGTCATAGTAATAATAATCAGAGATGGTTGCAACTAGAGGGTTGCCCTTATAGGAGCTATTCACGGACGGACGTTTGTGGTATTATACCAGAACATCTCATCATAAAGTTGGCTTCATCAAAAAGTGCAACGTTGAGGTCTATAAATGAGACAATTGCAAATGCCATCCTGAGCTCTGGGTCACATGGGTTCTCACCTGGGTTCATTTTAATTCTGTAAAGATTTCAAGTGATGTCTTTTTTGACAACGCGCAAAACCTGAAGATCTGGAGGCATTTGTAATGGCACATCATTGTGTTTGTGTCTACAACTCGATCTTAGGCTTTTTTCTACCCAGAGCTCAGGATGGAATTTGCAATTAGCTCATTTCTATATATTTACAGGAGACCTACTTGTTCTTTCTGGGGCGTCCACTCAAATTTTGGTTTCTACTAATTTTTAGGCAGATTTTGGGGACCAGTTATAAAAGAGGGACGCTTACTTATTTAATGACGTCAACAAGTTGGACAACAATTTGTACTACAGTGTCCTTATGATATCATTAAACATATAAAAGAACACTATTGATTGTGATACAACATAGTGAAAAA
The DNA here is from genome assembly GCA_023653785.1 of Ophioderma brevispina. Lineage (NCBI taxonomy): Eukaryota > Metazoa > Echinodermata > Ophiuroidea > Amphilepidida > Ophiodermatidae > Ophioderma > Ophioderma brevispina. The sequence continues at coordinate 29,677 of JAMKCH010018405.1, forward strand.
TACGTCCTGAATAATACTCGTGTCTACGAACTTGTAAAAAAATATGACTTACCATGTAACTAAAAGTATGACTTACCATAACTAAAAGTATAACCAGTTAACATGAAATAGATAAAGATGGCGATCATTTTTATGGTAGTATAGTTCATAAATCCAGAGCATTCACTATAGACGTTAGTATATGTTCCTACTCAAGACCGACTGTATTATAACACACCGTGACTCGGTCTCTGTTTGTCGTTAACATCTACCGGAGGAACATTTCAGTACAAGATTTTTGTATACTTGTTTTTCCAGTAAGCCTCAGTTGTTGTAGACGTTTGATTGGTGTCACTCACCGTTAATAACCAAGTCCACAGATTTCAAATCAAATTACACATACTAATTGCTTGCAGCGTTTCAATTTACGCGCGATATTTTGTCACAATTGATACCTCAATCGTGCGTGTATAATACTAAGTTAAATTCTTGCAGATGGGTTCGCTTGAATTCGCAATAGAAATCTGATCATCATCAATCCATACTTTCTTTCTCAAATCACGTTCCATCTATTTTTCTCTTAAATCTAATTTATATATTTTCGAATTGCAGCATGTATTTCTACACTCTACAATCTCTGATTGCAGCTGCGCTTAATTTTAAATTGATTGCATGTCATGCATGTGAAAGACTTTGACTTGAATTTATTTATTGAGCCCTACGAACTACATAATTGGTCTAAATGGAACGTGCGTCATGTTTTCAGCCAATCAGCAACACGGTATGAATGATTGTAGGGCTAATGAAAAAGCGTAATTGAACTTCACATTGAACGTCATATATATATAATATATATAAAGAACACATTTGTTACTCTCAAAGACCATAAAACCAGTTTTGCAAATAACCCATCTTGCAGACTTATAAACCCAGCTAAAACCGAAATGGGCGTTTGTAGCAATACGTGGATCCTGGGTTTCCTACCGGAAATCATTTTTTACCGAAATTCCTGTCCCACAATGCACCAACGATGTACGAGTAGATATGCATCACTCCATTTACGCTCGCCGTTTAGTGCGCCTCCTTTAAACTACGCGCACTTTTTGTGGCGCAAAATCACAAGGCATCAGAGTACTCTGTATTATAAAATATGTACAGCAAACGGTTTTCACACAATCATATGAACAAAAATGCCGTATGCCACAAAACCCACTAGAATAATATCACTATTTATTTAAATTATACTCGTACACGTGGTTTCACTTGTGTGATAGGAATTTCTGTAAAAATGATTTCCGGTAGGAAACCCAGGATCCACGTATTGGCAACAGGAGTCAACCAGTGGAAATCCACCGCTGATTACTTTAGATTGTTTAAATCTATTCAAGACAAACCAAATTGCATTTCATTATGTTCAAAAAAAAAAAAACTACATAGTGATTATGTTAATTTTGCCAGCGTATTGTCACGCATCTCCGTAGTGCAGGTTAAATGCAATTTTTATAATGACATTTGTGTATTTGAGACCGTGGGGGTGGGGGCACTCATATATAAATTGACGGGTATGTGCGGATTGGGGGGGGGGGCATTCTCTGCAGGAACTTTAAGGAAAAAGAGGGTCATTTGGTGGGAGATCAAAACTGGGGGTCAATCACTGAGCCTCTCACTTTTGTGAAAAAAAGTGGTCATTCAGTGAGGCACCATATGCTGAAGTCCCAGTGAACAGAGGGTGCTTTAAATAGAAAAAATAAGGGTCATTCATGACACTTATTTAAAGTGTTCTTTGTTCCTATTTATGTGTATTGTGTTCCTACTTGATATGAGAGCCTGGCACTTGCCAATCAAGTACCGTGGGAAAACAAACTTGCGGTTTGGATGGAGACGCCAATAATGCACTTTGTCAAAGCCCCATTAATACGTGCTAAAATGTATGGTTACACTAAACGTCAGTTTTTTTGTTTATATCTTTGGAATGAACTTGATTTTGAGGGCTCAAATATCAGGACGAGAATGAGAAAAATACGGCCTTTCATCGAATATCAAATCGATAATACTTCCGGGTAAATCAGGGGGGGGGTGTCCCAAAGACGATTTGAACACGCCCTTTAAAATGTGGAGGCCTCACTGAAGAGTAAAAAAAGGTCTTTCATGACAGTTAAAAAAAGGTCTTTCATGACAGCAGGTTTAAAAAAGGGTCACAGTGCCGCACAACCCCGTCACCTATTTTTAGGGAGGCCCCCCCGATTTGAGACCTTGTTTCGTCCCGTTGAGATACTTTTTGCATTATGGCCGCCCATAAAATTATAGTAAATAGTCAAGGATAATTGTCCTTTTTAAGGACGCTTCTGTTTTTGTGGTGAGGTCTATAGTTTAAAGGTCACGGGGTTTCCCCGCGCATGCATGTTTCACGTGGAACGTCGATTAATTGTGGAGAAGAAGCTGAATGTTCAACTGACTGTCGACTACACTGCATTTTACATTTCCCACAGGTGAAGGTAATGTTTTGTGCACAATCTAGTTTAATTTAGAGCGCATGGATTTTTATCTCATCCTTACTAGCCCACGCGGAAGAATTTAGTATCATTAATCAGTAATGTGCCGCCACCCTACGAATTCGGCAGCCCTCAGGGCATAAAACTGCATCCTGTTGAAGCCTAAATGTGGTCATGGTGGTGGCATAATATTAAATTCATCC